>JAKSZP010018587.1:0-145366 GCA_022478985.1 Massospora cicadina | reverse complement strand
TACAAGGCTGCATGATTCACATCCCTGTCTTCAGATAAACATGCCCCCAGTGATTCCTCCCTGGTGGACCAACACCAAGCTTCTATTAGCCATCATCAAGAGGAAGAACAAAACCCTCTCCTATAGGCCTGGATAGAGCAATACCTACAACACATTAATGAGCTGAAGTCTTATTGAACCTCTGAGACTCAATCAGTATCTCAAAATAACACTTTCTGAGTGGCCAGAGTCGAGCAGGATCTGGCATCTCATGTGACTCAGGTGTCTACACATCCTATTACCCAGTAATTTAACAAATTGTAGAGCAACATGAAAGGCAAATCACAAGTTAAAAAGACATAGATCAGATTTACCATCACCTCAATGAAGCTAAGCAACGCTGGAACACTCTCTTAGAAGATCTGAAAGCCAAGACACAAAAGCCTTCTTAAAGAACTGAAAGCAAAGAAATGAAGGAGGGCTTAAATTGGCGCATTGCAATATTAAGATGGGATAAACTTTTTTTAAATATTATTAGTCTACTTATCAACATATTTTTTTAGTACTAAATGGTCCCTCCACTTAGTAACATATTCATGTTCTGGATATTCATATTATGAACTTATTGAATAATAATGTAATTCTTAAAATATGAATTAATATGCTTTATGTCTCATCAAATATTACTTTGGCAAAATGGAACTGCATCTCAATCCTTTGCAGGATCAAATACATCAACTTTAACGTCAGGTTGAACAAAGCGACACTTATATCAAAATTTCTAAATATAAAGCTCCCAGAGTACACGCCGTCACAGTATTAGAGGCCTCTACCTATAAACCTATCTTTAAGGAAAAGTTTACACCAGGTGAAGGAGTATTATATCTTTCCTCTACATCTATGAAGCCGCGATAGAAGGTGAAACTGATCATCAAAAGGTTAAGCAAATTTTATTTATTTAACCGAGGCAAGCTGACCAGGGGACTGGCATTACTGAAAGAAAGAAATGACATGAAACCTGAACAGGGTCAACTCTGTTGAAGAAAGTTTTTTCCACCTCTGTAATGGGACTCAAATTTTTCTGGTTACGTCATGGGTAAGGTTTTCGTGTTATTAGACCTACTAACCGCCAATAGCTTCCTTTGGCTGGCGCCTCAATCAATGTGCAAAGGGCGGGAATTGAACCTGCAACCTTCAGGTTGGTAGCTGTACACCCTACTGACTCACCTTTCACCCCCTGGTTAAGAAAATTTTTACCTGGGAAAAGCCATATGGCTCAAGAGGTTATAGTACCTCATATGGACGACTTGAATACCTAGAGTGAATTGAAGGGAGCGCTCATCAGAGATTTAGTTCCAAGCAAAGCTTGAGTATGAAGAATCAGGCCTTAAAGAAAATTGTACTACACTGAATTAAACTTGTCTAAATTTACGGATTGCTTCTATATTGAGGCTCAAATGCTGTTGACCTCAAAGATGCTTACATTCTATGATGTGATAGATGCTATATTGCTGTTTTACATAGAAATTCTAACCTAGTAATTCATGTCACATCTGTCAAATGAATCTTCAATTCCATCGTAGACATAAAAGAATCCTTGCTCAATGTGATTGATATAAACAATCCAGAGATCTTATAAAAGGCTTCCACAAAACCCAAAGTGTATACTTTGGAGGAAATGAAAACTAAGAATTTTGAGAAGCCCACATGTAATTATTTTGATAAGAACAGCCACACTGAAGACATGTTCATCAAGAAAAACCTGCCATCGCTGAGCAGGGAAAAGGGCGGTCAGCTTAGGTTCAAGTACTTCTAAAGCTGACTGACCTAAAGTACCTGAAATTGAAACATTGCCAATAGCTCATCTTACGTGCATTGAGAACTATTCCAGTGTGACTATGAATTGGGTTATGAGGGCGCAGCATATTATGTTTTAGGTACACCTGCTGAGCTCACCATCCGGATCTGATGAAAGCTTTGATATTGATGTGACCCAGGTTCCAAAAGGCACTTACTTAAGTCAAGTCATTGGGTGCCTTCAAATAATTGACATCTCCAGTGATGCTGATAAATACCTTGCCCTGTTTATTTGGCCCATCTTGAGTGTGCACAGAATATTAGAGATAAATAAGAAGTATCTCAAGACTACTAAATGATCAATGCAACGTCCCGCCTTAGTGAAGTGTTAAACCTTCAAAAAAGTTTGGCTGAACCATTACTAATGTAGAATTGGCAATTTTGAAGTCCTATATTGGCTATTTTTGACATAAGCTTCTAAAATACCGTTGTATCATCTATTCTTATCAAGTTCAAGCTCACCACCAACCTCAAATACACTCAAGAGTATAGCACAGCCAGTTAAAACAACACCAAGGCGATAAGTGCATTCTTTTCCCTGCCAATTTGAGTTGGCAAGTTAGTTTTCTCCTTTCCCACAGTTGATCTGGACAATAGCCATTATGATATACTTATTAGGATGCAGTGTATGATTGAATACAAAAGTTTTATTAATTTAAAAGGAGGTTATTTATCACTCCTCAACTATGAAGTTCACCTCATACTGGATAATAAATACTATAGCAAGAATAAGACTTCTCTTGACAAGTTGAGTACCATGTTTCCGCTGGCCTTTATGATATTATACCTCTGGAAGAAATAAAAAAAGCTCCTTAACATAGTAAATGCATTAAAAGTCAAACTAATTTATTCAAAAAAAGGAAGAAAAATGAACTAAGGAGAACTAAGAGTGGTTCCTACCAACATATAACTTAGTAGACCCAAACTGCTTGCTACATATCACTAGTTTTGATGGAGTCATTAGATTTGAACCTATAAATTACCAGGAGTCTCCAATTCAGCTTACCAGCAGCCTATTGAGATAATAATTGGAAACCTAACCATATAAAATATTTAACTAAGAAACATTAAGAGATTTGAAAAGGTCAATTACTTCTCATTGACGAAATTTTCAAGGTAGATTTTATTTAAGCTCACCTTGATTTTAACATACGCGCTGATAATCTAATTTGTACCATTCCTCAAGTACAATTATCTGATAAGTTATAACAGGAGGAACTTGAGAAAGTGTATCAACTACTGAAGACTATTAGAATGCTTCTTTACGTCAAATGTTGACTATGGTCACATGAAAAACTGGATTCATGGTATCAATGCATGAGACTCAACCCCATAAATACAAAGCCATATAATAAGGTGAAGGTAGAGGAGCAATATACAAAGACCAAGCTAAAGCAACTGTTGGATGCTATCTTACGTGTGCTCTCCCAGAGTCCATAGTCCCCACTGTTATATATAAAGAAAAAGAATGGTGGTTACAGAATAGTTATTACATGAAGCTAAATAGCCTTGCCAAGAAGGACAGCTGCCCAATCCCACAAATTTATGATGCACTAGGCCGACTCTCCATTCATATTACTTCTCTACAATGGACCGCGCCAGTGGCTATTGGAAGAAGGATATGTCACCAGAGGACCAAGAATAATGCACATTGATATGCAAAGGAGAATTTTTACAGCCTATCTGGCTTCCTCAGAGATTATGCATCACTCTTGTCTCATTTCAATGGGCAATGGATCACATTATGCAAAATCTATAATTAAGCTTTGTAATTTTATACCTAGATGACATAACATTGTTCTTAAAACCTTAACTGATTATCTGGACCACCTCAAGTTAGGAAAATTAATGACTGATAGAAAAACATTTAAAAATAAGCCTGCAAAGTATACCTTAATACAATAAGAATTGTATCTTTTAGGACATTCCATATCATGGGAAGGAATTCAACTCTTGTTGATAAGGTTGAAAGATATCTTTAAGATAACTGATCTGAAGAGTCTCCTAGACAAATATGTATTATCAGAAATGATGGGATATTACCTTTGATTTATCCTTATTTTGCTCAACTTGCTGAACCTTTTGTCCGTTTGCTTGTCAAAACACCCCTTTTTCGTGGAGAGTAGAGCAAAAAATTACATTTAGAACCATTAAGTATTTAATTAAAAAACAATTTTATGACATCTGGACTATGGGAAGCCATTAATCTTTATTAATAGACGCCTCTGACTTAGCCATAGGAGCGATTATCTCACAACAGGATGATGAAGACATTAACCACTAGGTGTCTTATTAAAGCAGAAATGCTTTCAAAGGCTGAGCAAAATTATAGCATTATAGAAAAAGAGTCGTTATCTGTTCTTATTGCAGTGAATCAATTTCTGGCCCTTATTTTGCGTCTAAACTTTACAGTTGTTACAGATCACGATTCTTTAAAGTGATCAAAATACTGAAAGAACTAACAGGGAGATTAACTCGTTGGGCTCTCAAACTTCAGCACTATGACATGTCATTGTCTATAATGCTGGAATGAAATATATGAACGTAGATGAGCTTACTAGATTGCCCCAATTACATTTAAACAATAGTGAAGCTAAATTATTACATGACTTAATCTTGAAGCCAGACTCTTTATAGAAAAAAGATGAGACAGTCCAAAAGAAGTTGAGGTGAAATGCTCAAAAATATGAAAGTTTTTGGCGGATTACTATAAAAGAAAGTCAGAACCAACTGGCTATCCTACCTGAGGCCCACTAAATAATACCAAATATAATGGAAGCCCATAATAAATCAAGACATGGAGGAGCCAAAAAATTTACAATTGGATCAAGGATCTTTATAAGGTAGAATACTTAACTCTGTAGTAAAATCCTAGATGATTGTATTAAAAAACAAAAGCCGCATAAGGCCAAGTACAAATACCAGCAAAAATCGCCTAAGCAGCCATTTCATATCATCAGTCAAGATGTCATAGTCACACTACTAAATTCATAGGAGGAAATCAATACATCCTTGTAGGTATTTATCATTTCACAAAGGGATGGAGGCTTATGCCATCTCTGTGCAAACTGCAAAAGCTACCGCTAACTTTTTATACCAAAATTTTTCAGTAGGAATGGCTTTCCGTAGGTACTACTATGCAATAATAGAAAGAACTTTACTTCAAGAGTTGTGAGAAATTAAACTACAAATATGGGACTTTAACGATTAATTTCAGCGCTCTACAACCCATCAACTAATGGGAATGTAGAAAGAGTGATGGAACATTTTGTTTTATCATGCAAGATGGCCACTACAAATCCATTACACTAAAACCAGTATCTCAATAGTGTGTTGATGGCCTTCAGGATCACTTTTAATTGAAGCATAAAAAATGTCACCCTCTAAGGCTTAATATGGAAGAGAACCTGTAATCCAGGCTTTTTTAGCTCAAAAAGTACCAGTGATAATACCAAAAAGCTTGAAAAAACATTAAGAAGCCAGCTCAAAAAGATTATAAAACTTCAATAAGAGGCAATGACAAATCTAGCCAAGACGGTTACAAGAGAAGGCCAAGCAGTTAATGCATCCCGCCAACATCTACACACTTTTGAGAAATCAGTTTTGGTCTTTTACTATTACAAACATATAGCATCCCAAGGAGGAAATTAGATTACATATGGGATGAGCCATAAGCTATAACCTACAAACATGGGGACAAATACTTAGTCAAGAATTTCAAAACTGGAGTAACTATTAATACAAACATAAGTGATCATTGCGCTGGTACTCCCCTGCTAATATTCTTGAAGGGGGTGATGTCAGATATTAGGATATCAGACATGATGGTAAGAATATTTAAGCAGATGATTCCTACAAGAAAATTGATGCTAGACTCAAGAAGGGAGATAATAAAGTCACATCTATTAATCATATGGAAACCAATAGTCAGTGAGGATCAAAACTAGTACTAGGAAATTTTCTGTCAGATTAATTCAAGCCCAAGATGCCCTGAGATGAAATCCTACTTAATCAAAATGAAGGACCATCAAAATTTTAGGCAATCATCAAACTAGTAGCATTTGAGACAGTAGATTAAGATGAATACCAAACATGATAAGAATTAAGAAATTACTCAGCTATCAACCTAAGTGATACCAAGTATCATCTGAATTGGGACATTTAACATACCATTTAGCCCGACCAAAAATATGCTAAAAAGACATTTTACAATCTGGATGGATTGCCTGACTAAGAGCCTCTCATCAAGATTTACCACGCTATAAATTTTATTCTCTCTTTCCTCGTGGGTTTATATTGATAAATGTAACGTATAAAAACCCTATTCTATACTACAATAACATTATGTTGTTAATTCTATACCTCTATTTACTTAACTTTAATCTCCTATATAAGCATAACTTCTTACATATTAAGCTTTTCTATTGTAAAAATAAATAACATACTTGTTGTAAGTCAAAGACTGCTTCAAGTATTGACTGAAAGGCTTCATGAACAGCATCATCAATCCACACAGCAGAAGCATAACAAGATCTAACTAGTATTAGCTTTAATTGTTAATTTAATTTAGAAAGTTAGCCTAGGATTAGATGTACCATTAAGCTTAAATTATTATTTAATTAAAATTTATGTATTTTAAAACAAATTTTTCTCTCAATAATAACACTTAAATGCTAAATATAGTGTAAGGCTCACAGTTTTGACCTAATAAGCTGGACATAAACTTGCAATTTTTAAGTGAAAAGGGGTACTAACCTCAGGGCCATGTCCTTCACCAAAATTTATAATGTAGGCCACACTCTGAAAGAAAGATGGGTGGCGGCTATTACCCATTGCTTAACTCACACTATTCCTTAACCAAACCACAAGGCCAAATCCATTACCATCATTGATCAGCAGAGCTATATGTGCTAAAGTTCAAGCAGATTTTCACTGTTTTTATTAGGATGATTAAAGTATATGGTAACATAGCAATTTCTTATAACAAACATTAAACAGTTAGTGGCATCCTAAAAAGTAAATACTTAAATTATAGGGTAAACCAACATGATAAAAGCATATAAAAAAGGTTTTACTAGTATAAAGTCAAATAAATAAAGGTAAAAATAGAGCTTTAAACGCGTCACTGAATCCCTAGTTTCCAAAAGGTAGATTCAGAGGATATAAACCAGGATCAAACAATAAGACCTTGAATCAGAAATATAATTGTATCATATTATTTGGTTATTGCATTTGTCATCTTTAAGATATATAAACTTACTAAGCCCCTTCCACATTCCATGTTATAAACTTTAGTAGCATGCATCTTGTATGTTGTTTGGTTATTTCTTTTACATGGTTTTACTTAAATTTAAATAATAGAATTCTTTATAATGCAATCTTATTAGATATCTTTATATTTTTAAATATCCAGCTTTCAATTAAGCAGAATCTTTGAGGGGCTAACCCTTGTGATATTGGAACAATTGGAGGGTATGTCTCCCTTGTCTAATGTGTTGGTTTATATTACCAAGATTAGGCAGGAATCTGAAGGGTCAGCTAATATGAAATCAATGTCCAATTACATTTCCCCTCCCTTCAAATGAACTATTCACCTTAGGACCTTCACCTCTCTGTTGTCATAGTTGAATGACATGATAGTGGGTACCTTCCCCAAGGATAAGGCTGGGCGACAAGAGGCCCAGAAGGTGAAGCTTCAGGCCTTCTCTGATATCAGGCACACAGTAGACCAACTCTGGGTACAAGCTAAATATGCCAGGTTGGTACTAGTGAGGTGCCTGACGCCCAGCCCCTTGCGTCTGCCCAGGCGTTAAAACGGATGAGATATATAATTAATGCGGATGGTTCAATTCAGTTGCTCAAGAAATGGGGTTTTGAAACCCATTCCATTAATAAAATTATGAGTTCAGATAGAGTCCAACTTCAATTGATTACTTAAGTGAAGTCAGTTTTGGCATATTCTATTAATGGGGATGGAAGCGTTTGCCTATTGGTGAATTGGTGCTTAGGACCATTTTGGCAGACCCTGATTACCTCAACTCTGTTTATATTTGATTCTTGTGACCAACATTCCTTATTGGTTGACTTCTTACATTAAACCTTTCCCATTTTTCCAATTTTACTTATGTTGTTTCGAACAATCCTGTGCATGGACCTCTTCTAGGAGGTCTCAGGCTACATTCACCATACCAATTTACATGTAATATGGTTAGCCCCTAGTGCACCATTGGTCCGCACAGGTTCCCTCCAACCTGGGACGCTTACTCCTTTCCCCTTTATGGACTGCATCATTTTTGGTGTGGTATTTTTTATAATGATCACACTCTTTCCCTTAAGTTGCTATTGCTCCAGCACCCTCTTCTAAGCTCTAGTAACTTTGGTACTAATGACTAGTTTCTGTTCATTGGCTCTGTGCACCGTGCACCACCACGTTGGAAATAGGAGAGTTATCAACACTCTCCTTACATTAGTTGACCAACCTCTTAAATTTATGTGCACAAACTTTTTCCATGTGGGACTTTTCCAAAGTATAAACGGTGGGTGCCAGCTGTGGGCTTCAGATGTGATTAGTCACACCGCTGTTTCCTTTTTTCCCAAAGGTTGGAGAAACTTGGCGTTATTATGGTTGCCTTCAACTGGAAAGTACCCACCCTTCATGCTCATAACTAGTGGATATTATGCTTTGAGGTCCATAAGTCATGACTTCCCAACTTTCCGCCAAAATTACCAATTTTAATCTTTATAAAAAGGATTATTTTGAAAGCGCGTTCAGATGATGTCAGCGGAATTGGTGCAGATGGCCCTGGGGGTGTTGGCCTCGGATAACGTTGGGCTTTCCATTGCTGTTATGGGAATAGGGTTGTTCACTTCTAAAAACGCGTTTTATAACGAAAACACTATGTATACTTTGAACCATATTTGCTCTCCCATGGCTCAGACAAGGAACCTATTCCTGTGTACCAAAATCACCCAAGAAAATCCCCGTTTGGCCTCTTCCATGATTTTCAGCACTCAGGAAGTTGAAAAGGAGCAGTGTACACAATATAAATATTTATGCCCCCTGCTGAAGATATGGTGGAATATGTGGACTCAGTAGTAAGAGTGGCCAAGTAACCCTCTCCATTATTTAATTAAAAATCATACCAGGGTGACATGTTAATTCCAGATGAAGAGTTTGGTGGTGATTTACTGGCATTTTTAGCTTTGATTAAAGATCATTCCAGGTATTTTCTACTGACTGCTATTCTTTCCTCCCCTTTAGGGAAACTCGGCACCACTTTTCTGGTTGATACTGAAGCCACTAAAAATTTATAGACCAGTGCCTAGACGACTATCTTGGGCTGAGTTACCTGCCAGGTGGTATGGTTAGGGGAGGGGCGTCCCAATGTATTACCACTCTGAAGATCATTGGGACAGTGGACTATCAGGTTGGCAAGTACCACTTGTTGGATCACTTCTAAGCTATCAAAAACCTCTTGTACCCTATCATCTTGGGTGTGGAGTGGTGGCGGAAGTTTGACGTTAGAACCAACTTGAAAAAGAATACCCTATCTTTAACAGTAAATAATGGACGCAAACTAGTTGTTCCTTTGTCTGAGGCTGACGCTAAGGGCGATTTGCCCCACTGGCCCTACCTTCACACCCTTAGCCTTACCTCTATGCTGAAGCCCACCATGGTGGTTCCCCTACCTTCTTGTTTGGAGGGTTTGGAATCTTCCTTTGATGCAGCATCAGCTGACGCACTACCTGATCATTCCAAGTATGACTGTGACTTTAAACTCACTGTGGATCTGGTGCATATATCTTCCCCCATTTACCAACAACTGTCCGTGAGAAAGAGGCTTTGGATGTGTGGGTGAAGGAACAGTTAGCCAAAGGTGCGATTTTTCAGCGTACCTCCCATGTATGCTCCCCACTTCTCTTTGTTGAGAAGGCTGATGGTACTCTACGCCAATGCGTAGACTATGGGAACCTCAACAATGTCACTGTACCAGACCTACATCCCATCCCTTTAGATTCTCAGATTGCTCGCTATGTGGATAAGGCTAAGGTTATCTTTGAGCTGAATTTCATCAATGCGTTCAATCAGATTCTGATTAAAAAGGACAAGAGTAGTTAATTGCATTCTGTACCAGAAAAGGGATTTTCCAGTTTTGAGTCATGCCTTTTGGGCTTAAGAATGCCCCTGCTATCTTTCAATGCTGCATTGTAGCAGCGTTGGGAGACTTGTTAGGGGTATGTGCGGCTGCTTATATGGATGATAGCTTGGTGTTTTCCCCTGATCATGAGTCCTATGCAGTACACCTTAGGTAAGTGATGAAGAGGTTAAAGGCAGCCAGCCTTACGCTTAAGATAAGAAAGTGTGAGTCTTTAAGTCCCAGGTCACTTTTTTGGGCAACGTCATGTTTGACCAAAGACACATGATAACTCCAGACAAGAAGAAGGCTATTCATGAGGGGCCCACCCCCACCTCAGTCAAGGAATTGAGGAGCTTTTTGGGGACGTGTACATTCCTCAAGAAGTTCATGCCCAATCTTTCTGAGGTGCCAGCACCCTTATATAAGGCTAGTGGTGCAAAGATGCTTCAGTGATCCCCCGTTTTGAAAATTCTTTCCAAGCAGAGAAGTGCACCATGCTGTCCACGTCCATCCTTAGCCATGTCGCCCTTTCCAAAGAGTTCATTGTGGCTAAAATGCCTCCAACTTCGCCATAGCGGCTGCCTTGTTACAAGTAGGTGAAGACGGGATAGAGCATCCAGTGGGATACTTTTCTAGGAAAACGTCTCTGCCTGAGTTAAATTATGCCGTTTATGACAAGGAGTTACTAGCAGTGGTGGAGGCGCTGAATTATTGGCATCACCACTTGCATGGCTCTACCCAACCGTTCTGTGTATGTATAGATCACTGTGCCTTGCTGTACTACCATGCCCCTCATGTCCTAAACCCACGGCAGACCCGTTGGCATAAGACCCTTGCCAAATTTGCCTTTTCTTACGAATTCACCAAGGGCAAGGATAATGGTATGGCGGATCCTTTAAGCTGCAACTCTGCTTTAGCTCCTGATCTGAAGGAGGTAGAAGTCCATAACACACAGGTGATGATTCCTCCAAATAAAATTGTGTCTCAACTTTTTTTCTCCCCCAGCCAAAAAGCCAGCGCTTACACCTCTGGAAAATGTAGAGGAATATAGTATGGTAAGAAAGGTAGCCCATTCTCAGCCGTTATCATCTGAATGTAATATGGTACTCGCTAAGAGCGCTTTGAATCAAGAGGACCTATCCAGGGGTTATCACGTGAAGGATGAGATGATGTGGTTTTATGGGCGCCTATGGGTTCCTGCTAAACCATTGCACCTGAAAATCATCTGGGAACATCAAGATGGACTCACCATTGGTCATCCTGGGAAAGCAAAGACCTTGGAGTTGATACGACGCGCTTACAATTGGAAGGGATTGCCTGATCAAGTGGGACGGTATTGTAAAGAGTTCTTGATCTGCAACTAGATGAAACCAAAATCGTCAACCTTTAGTAGGGTTATTGGTACCAGTCCAGAAGGCTGAAGGGCCCTGGACTTCCCTATCTGTGGATTTCATTGTGGAATTACCTGTCTCTGATGGCTATGATGCCATCATGGTGGTGGTGGACCGGTTCATAAAGTTCGCCCACTTTATTCCATGCAGAACTACAATAACCACAGCTGAGATGGCTAGGCTCTTCATCAGCCATGTGTTTACGCTTCATGGGGTTCCCCAAAAAATTATCAGTGACTGGGGCCCTCATTTTACCTCCGTCTTTTGGGAAGAATTGTGTAAAACTCTTCATATTCGCCCTTTCCGTTCAACTGCCTATCACCCCCAGCAGATGGGCAGACTGAATGAGTGAACCAGTGCTTGGAACAGTTTCTGCGGTGTTACACCACCACGGATCATTCAGATTGGGTTTCTCACCTTCCTATGACCCAATTTAGTTACAAAAACCCTTTACATTTTTTAATTAGTTGTTCCCCTTTTTTCGCCAACTATGGCTTTAACCCGCCTTTAACATGGAGTCCAGCTGTGGATATAAGGTTGAAGCGGTGGTGGACTTTGCCAAAACTTTCGAGAAGGTCCACCAGGGGGTTTCTATAAGTTTGGAGGCGGCAATGCAAGTGTATAAGGAGAATGCTGATGGTAAATGCCGAGTAGGTCCAGAATATAAGGAAGGGGATCTCGTGATGCTTGATACTTGTAACATCCCTATCAAGCAGCCATGCAAGAAGCTGGGACTAAAGAGGATAGGCTCTTACCGCGTTGTTAATTAGATGAGCTATGCCTCATACCAGCTAGATCTTCCCCCTTCATTTTGGATCTTCTCTGTGTTTCATGAGAGATAACTAAAGTTGTTTGAGAACCCCCACCAGAGACTCCTGAGGCCTATCTCGTGGATGGGGCGCCAGAGTAGGAAGTGGAGGAGATAGTGGCCTCCTGCCGTGTTAAGAGAAGACTTGAGTACCTGGTATATTGGAAGGGTTTTGACGCTGATGAGAACAGTTGGGTCCTAGCACTTGACTGTGTGCATGCCCAAGATCTGATTGAAGCTTACCATAAGCTTTTTCCCCAGGCTGCTGGATCTTAACCCAAACTGACCGTTGCCGTGATGAAGTTGGCTCCAGCCCACAAGAACTTTTCCCTAGCGCAAGCCCCTGGAGGGGGGTTAAACCCCGTCAGGATGAGATGGTAATGCCATGGTTGAATGACATGATAGTGGGTACTAACCCCAAGGATAAGTCTGGGCGACATGAGGCCCAGAAGGTGAAGCTTCAGGCCCTCCCTGACCTCAGGCACACAGTAGACCAACGGTGGGTACAAGCCAAATAAGCCCAGGTTGCTACTAGTGAGGTGCCTAACGCCCATCCCCTTGCATCTGCCCAGGCGTTAAAATGGATTAGATATATAATTAATGCGGATGGATCAATTCAGTTGCTCAAGGAATGGGGTTTTGAAACCCATTCCATTTATAAAATTGCGAGTTTGGGTAGAGTACAACTTCAATCGATCACTTGAGTGAAGTCAATTCTAATGTAAACTACCAATGGGGTGGATGCGTTTGCCTATTGGTGAATCAGTGCTTAGGACCACTTTAGAAGACCCTGATTACCCCAACTCTGTTTATATTTGATTCTTGTGACCAACATTCCTTATTGGTCGACTTTTCACATCAAACCTTTCCCATTTTTTCCGTTTTTACTTATGTTGTTCTAAACGATCCTGTGCATGGACCTCTTCAAGTAGGTCTCAGACTACATTCATAATACCACTTTACATATGATCTGGTTAGCCCTTAGTGCACTGTTGGTTCTCCCAGGTTCCCTCCAACCTGGGACTCTTACCCCTTTCCCCTTTGTGCACCGCGTCGTTTTTGGTGTGGTATTTTTTTATAATTATTGCACTCTTTCCCTTAAGTTACTATTGCTCCAGCACCCTTTGCTGGGCTCTAGTAACTTTGGTACTAATGGCAAGTTTCCGTGCATTAAATCTGTGCACCGTGCACCACCACGCTGAAAACATGAGAGTTTTAGACACTCTCCTTACATCTGTTGGAATGATGGTACCTTGTGACCTGCAGCTTTTTTCTAGGCGTTTAAGAATCAACAATGGAAGCCATGTTTTTCCTTGGCACATCAATTCCCTAAATGTAAAACATAACCACTTATAAACTGTGAAGGCGTTAGCTCATATCTTCTTGACTGTGAATCAAATATTCACATATCAAAGTTCTTATGATGTATTGAGCGACTTTCTCATCCATTTGCTATGTGATACCATTGAGGACGCCAAATCATGCAATAGTCTGATTGGAGCAGGCACCAGTCATCCAATTAAGCTCACACGGTTTGATTAAACAGTGAGTAGTAGTTCCACTTGCTCATTGGCTGATGTTGCTTGTCATTACCCAATTATCCCAGATGCTTATTAGCCATGACAACGGCACCCCTACAGAATATTGTAGACTATGTTAGGCGCAAATATATGAGGCACATCGCTCCACAAAAAATGCACTTGCCATTAATACTATGCCTTAGCTGTACCATACCAAACTTCAGAGGAGCCCTTGTTAGCTCACAATGAACCTTTTGGTTCTGATTATTCACACCACTCAATGATACCTTAGATAAGCCTACTAGTAAAATAGCGATCCCTCTCAATCTCAAAAACCCCACAGTGTCATCTTTACAAATATCGCTGGTAAAGTAAATTGAAGCAAAGCTCCGTTTATCTCCAGTGTATGATGATATGTCAGGGGGAAGCAATTTTAATCAAGTCTGTCCTATGACAAATGAAGTCAGAGGTTCCTTTTTGGATGCAGAGTTGGAATCACAGTTTTATTACCTGGAAGGTGTTGAATTTCTGTTCAATTTTTGAAGCCATCAAGGCCCATCTGGATGGTACTTTCAGAAAGGATAAGGAAAATCTATCGTTTTATTATGTCTGAATTCCCTCTGCCCTGAATATCCATGTCATAAGGGACATCATGATCTCCTGGAATGGGACATCCTGGAATAAAGAACTGTATCAAAGTTGATTGTACATAATTTTGACTTGTTTGTTCTAACAAATGACGTTTCATGGGGCTAGTAAATATTTGACTTGTGTCAATTATAAAGACCAGAGAGGAAAAATGGTCCATTGCACCTTCTATAACTAGCTAAAAGGCCCAAGGACCTAATATCAGTAGACTTCAATGTAATCTTCACAGTATCTTAGGATTTTAATGCAGTCATGATGGCAGGAGAAAATTTCAAAATCAATAATTTCCCTGTTTAAAAACCATCAACAGTTGAATACATGACGTGTCAGTTTGTGTTCTACATCTTCTCTTTTTTTTGGGTGCCACAAAATATTGGCAACAGAGTTCCTCAGTTTACCTCAAGATCTTGGGAGGCTTTCTTCGAAATGTTAATGATTAAGACATGTTTTCATCAACATAAAATCCCCAATATGATGGTAAGATCAAAAAAACAAATAGCTATTGGTGCAGTAATTTAATGCTATGGTACAGTCTCCTAAGATACATGGGAAGCTATCTAGTACTAAAAAAAAGATACATGGGAAGCTATTTAGTACTAAAAAAAAGATACATGGGAAGCTGACCTCCTATTGGATCATTTTCAATATAAGAACTCCCTTTATCATAATCAGTGGTTCAACTATATATAAATTGGGGTACAAACCTTTCTTTACCTTTAGTGCTTAAACATGAAGTAATATACCAACAGAGGGCTGCTTTCCAGATAATATTTGGATGGTACACCAACAGGTCCAGAATCATCTGACAAGTCAATTAATGACGCCAAACGGTTCTTTGAAAAGAAACGCCATGCAGCCCCTTAATACCAGGTAGGCAACTTATATATGGAAGATAAAAAGAACCACCACTTCTTAGTTTATTGAAATCAAATAGCTTGAAAATGATTTAAATATTTTCAATTAACAAAGTCCTTATCAAGAGATCCTTTCACTTGGATCTTCTCACGCATTACTACAATATATAATCTTCTTCCACGCTTCCTCCTTGTCTTCGTTCAGGGGATAAAACCTCTATAAATAGACCCCAATATGATTACAAAATACCTGAGTCTTAGTGAAAAGGTACTGGGTTCAAGGCAAATAAACAATGTTTTACATTATCTGATTGTGGGAAAGGCACACAGTTTATAGGTCAACTGTATTCATGCAAAAAAGTTGGAAATTGTAATGAGTTCACTATAAAGTTATACAAAACCCACTTGAAAGCACCAGTGACATCTACACCTAAATTGGTTGCAATTGCCGCTATTAATATATTAGTGACCGCAAAAATTATGTCCTGGTGAAAGCCCTGGAATAAGTAGCGAACCCTGTTTTAGGAAAAGGTAATGCAAGGTTCCCAGCTGCTATTAAGCTTGAACAGAACTTGCATCACTTCATGTTGAAAGGGATATCAACCCTCAAGGCCATGTCCCTTATCAAATTTCTGATCTAGAGCACATCCTGGATGAAGAATGGGTGCGGCTGTTCACATCTGCTTATCTTATAAATTATCTAAAACCAAACTAAAGATAAAACCATTACCATAACTAAAACAGAAAAGCAATGTGTTTAGGATTATTCAGCTCTGCATTAAATTTAAAAGGATGGTTCAAGTATATAGTACCAAGGCAAGCCCCATCCAAACACTTAACTACCAGTTGCATCTCCATTTGTAAAATATAAGATATCTTAGCTATAACTAGGGGTAAAAGTTTTATACAAAGATTTAAATACTTTAAATTCAGACAAAACAGGGTACAATAACCTTTCACTGCGTCACTATATTACAAGATTGCTAGGGTATATTTGGTGGATCAAAGACCAGGATTACTAATAAGACCCTTGAGTTAGAGATAGATATCCAAGGAAGATTGTTTAGGAATAATGTATTCCATTTCAAGCTATTAAAAAATTACTAAACTCCATCTCCAAGTTCCTATAGTATAGCTCATATTAGCCTGTATTTTGTAGATTGTTGGAACTTTTATTTTTCTTGTTAGGTTTCTAAAGCCCAAATTTTCATTTCCAGCTTAGCGTGAAATATCTCAAAGTTTATTCCCAACTCAAAACTAAGCAACGTCATGGAGGAGCCACCACTATAATATTGGAACAAGAGGATCATTTGTCACTATTGCTTACTGCGTTGATCTGTACTAGCAAGAGCAGATAGGATTCCAAGGGTCAGCTACCATGAAACCAATGTCCAAATACCTTTCTCCGCTCTCTCAATCACTATTCCTCTTTATGGGTTTCACCTCTCTGTTTGAGCAGCAGTAATTTGTGACCAGCAACTTTTGTCCTGGTGACATATATCCACATTGAAATCCAGGGTTTTCCTTAGAACGCTATTATCCTAATAGGCTCATGTCTAATAATCACCAAGCTGGTAAATTAAAATATAAGGATAGATAAGGGAATGATTATAAGAACCCACGCTAGTATGACATCATGGCTAGAGAAGGCCCGCCTAATGGACGTTATTACTACCCGTCTACAAGCATAATAACAAGTAATCATTGGTGTCCACCAGGCATTATAACAGGAATCTATCGCATATACAACTTATTAATATCTGTGTTTCATGCATATTAATTTAATGTATCACTAGATCACTCATTCACAACCAATTCTGACTGTCAGCATTACAGTTCTTTAGACTGTTGCTTAGGTCCAAAGGTGGCTCAAAGCTGCAATTCAAAAAAAGGTCAAGAAGGAAAAGGAAAAATGGTTAGAATACCAAATATTTTATTAGGTTAAAAGGTGTCAATATTTATAGGGTAAGTGGGGACACAGTGCCTTGAGGATCGTCGCAGCCCCATCCATTCAGGATATTTCCTAGTCTTCCAGATTGACTGTCTGATGGTCATCCTCAGTGTATTTCATCGTCCACCTGACTAAATCTTTGGAAACTCCACTCACGTGACCCAGGAACTGAGGATGAGAATTCTGATGCATCTTTGTTCAGATAGGTTTTAGAGTCAATTTGTTACAGCTCAATTTAGAAGTGGGGAATTCAATTTGTTCATTATCTCAAATCCTGACAACGCCCCCTTCAAGATACTGTCAAAAAGGTATATATGGCTGAAGGAACTGGCCATGTACCCAATTGACTATGGTCCCCTGGTTGACATAGGCAATGGAGTACTATGACTTCACTTTATGAATGATCTTATAGGGTCGGACCAAAAAAAGTCTAGCTTATTTTGTTGGCCTCCAGGTCAATAGTGATGGAAGCGAACAAGGTCACTTATTTGCAAAGTTGTTAAGGAGATTCAGCCAAGATTAAATTGTGATGTCTCACTTCCTGTAGTAGTGATGATGCCTTGTCTGGCTAGGGCTTGAAGACGGACAATCTCTTCAGCTAAGGCCTTCATAGTTAATTTGGAGTTCTCAGTTGTGGAGGTCTTGAGCAACGGCTGGACGCTACTTGGTAGCTGAGGTGTACAACCATATATGGCTCAAAAGGAGACATCTTGATGACTCGGTGGTAGCTTACCCTTTAGGCAAGCAAAGCGCTGGGTAGATTGTGGTTCCAACGGGAAGGTTCTGAGGTGACCAACTTTTTTAGAATGGAAATAAGAGTTCTATTAACGCGTTCTACCACCCCATTAGTAGATGGGTGGTAAGAGGCAGTAAAACTCTGAGTTGTGCCGAATACTGAAGTAAATTTTGTACTACCTGTGAAGTGAAGTTTAACCCATTGTTTGAAAGTAAGGTTTGGGGGCACTCACGTTGGGTGAAAATGGATTGAACAAGGAAAATGGATGTGGCTTTGGCAAATGCATCTGGGACTGAAATCGCTTCAACCCACTTGGTTAAGTTATCCACAGCTAGGATAATATACTTATGGCCATGAAGCCCAGTGGGAAGAGGGCCACAACATCGATTCTAACAACAATGAAGGGTCCAGTCAGGGTGAAAATTGAGTGTTAAAGTTGAGGATTGCTCAGTCTTGAGATCGGCAATTCATACATGCCTCCAAGACCTCTTGGATGGTTTCCATCATTTGGTCCCAGTAACATCATGACTTCAGTTATTTATGAGATTTATAACTGCCCCGTGTCCCACACTAGAATAACCCTCTAGAATAAAATCAGTTTTGGAAGAGGGGTGGATGTAAGGGATTACTTCTTATTGACTTTTTTGTAAAGGAGCCCATCCTTAATTTGAGTGTCTCGAGTCATCCTTTAATGTTCAGCTTGGACCTTGGGAATTTCCAATTCCCACTGCTCATGTTAACTTATTAGATAAGATAGCTGGTCCTCATTGGGGGTCAAAGCATCTAGCACTGGCATCCTGGAGAAGCCCTCAGAATTTTTGAATCACGCCTACATTATAAACAATAATGAAATAATAGCTCTGTAGTCGTAAAGCTCACCTGGTTAGTCAGCCATCTGGGTCCTTCATTATCTGGAGCCAAAGGAGTGAGGAATGATATGTAACAATGGTAAAGTGAGTACTATAAAGATAAGGCCGGAGATGCTTGATGGCTAGTAAGACAGCCAGGGACTCCCTCTCAGTAACGCTGTAGTTCTGTTCAGCTTTACTCAGCGTCTTACTAAATTAGGACGCGGGATGGTCAACTTAATTTTCATCATTTTTGGCTAGGATAGCCCAGATGGCAACATCACTTGCATCTGTAAACAACAAGAAGGGTTGTTCAAAGAGCGGGTGGACTAGAATGGGTTTAGTACATAGAGCAGTCCTTAAGGTATTAAAATCCTGTTCTTGTTTAGGCCGCCATTCAAATGGCACGTTCTTCTGCAGGAGGTAGAGTATTGGCTTGGCTAGATCGGCAAACATGGGAATAAATTGACAATAATAGACCATCATGCCTAAGAATACCTGGATAACCCTTAAGCTTTGGGGCATGACATTCTCTCTATGGCATCAACCTATCTGCTATAGGCTGGATACCATCCTTTGATACTTTTGTGTCAAAGAAATTCTAGTTCATATTGGAAAAAAGAGCACCTCAAAAGGTTTAAATTTTATAGAAGCCTTTTGTAGTCAATTGAAGACTTCCCTGAGATGCTCATTGTGCCCATTAAAGGTTTGTGAGAAAACATTAATGTCATCTAGGTAGACGAGGACGCATGAAAGTTTTAAGTCCCCAAGATCCCATCTATGGCACGTTGAAAAGTATCTGAGGCATTACAAAGGCCCTGTAGAATCCTTGTGGGCTTGGATAGTTCTTGATTGGCTATGAGAGCACACTTGACTCAATCTTCAGGGGCGAGCTCAACTGGCCAATATCCGCTGGCAAGGTCTATGGCAGAAATGTACTGAGATCCGGCAAGCAGAAGGAGGGATATGTAAATTCAAGGCAGAGGATAACTGAACTTTTTGGTGGTGGAGTTAATCGCCGGTAGTCCATCACCATCCACTGTCTGCTGTCCTTCTTCCAAACCAGCAGAAGAGGAGGGGCCCAAGGGCTGCACAATGGTACCAGGAGTCCAGAATCAAGTAGTTGGTTGAGTTCCACTGTCACCTGGACCTCTTCAACCTTGCTTTTTCAGTAAAGTTGGGACCAGAAACGGGGAGCACCCCCGTTTCCACATGTTTTAGGACTCCATTCAACTCTTCCAAAGTTGTAGGGTGAGGCAATAATAGGTCCAAATACTCCTTCTACAACTCTGAACCTTATGTTGTTGGTCATCTTAGTGGTCTTTGCTGATATTGTTATCAACCAGGCTGACTGGTGGAGGTGTTTCTAAGTTGATTTTTAAATCCGCAAAGCTTCTGACATCAGTAATAGCATCCACCAGTAGAAGGCGGACATAGGCAGCAGGGCTATTTTGAGCTACTATTTTGGGGTTTTTCAGTAAGGTTAGCCAACAACACTGATATAGATACAGCATAAGCTGGGTCTAGGATCCTTGGGCAGATTAGAACCTCTTTTGTGGATGGGTTGTCTAAGCCTCAGATTTCCAATAGGTATCCCAAGGGAATGTTAACATAGACCCAGGTGTTAGCAATAACTTGGAACTTCGGAAGTATGGTAGTCGCCCTAGGAAAGTAAATTGGCATGCCCTCCTGCCCATCAACAGCAGGAGGGGCAGTCAGACTTGGGAGCCCTATTGTGCTATTTGAGCCAATTAATTTGACCTTCACTCTCCAGTAAACAGCCTTGGGATTTGACTTCAGTTATAAAAGCATGAGAGGTCTCGAATATCTGAAGGACCCAATGCTCTAGAAGGGACAGAAAACCACTATGATAATGGAGTACTGTCAAATAGTCCCGAAGGAACTGAGTCCCAAGGAGCAGGTCATAGCTATGGTTATCTAGCGTGACAGCGGAGGTGTTTACAGAAAACTTTTCAAACCATAAAGGTGGAGAGGAATAAGCCTCTATAGATCAGGTTCAATGTGGGCCAACCGTGCCATACTCCATATGTTGTGGCAGATCTGAAGAGATCTTTCCCACTTCATTAACTTGGATGATATGACGTTCACAGTGGAGCCACTGTTGAGTATGGCAATGACTGAAAATTTATGAAATTAAACTGCAACCCAGGTAACCAGGCTTACAAACTGGAGTGGCAGTATGAGAAACATGGGTGATTCATCAAAAGAAGAGTACGCAGTATCAATTTATTTATTATTGTTGGATACCAAAACTTCTTCTACAGGTGCAATAGCTCCAGGTTTGTTCAAGTATATGGAGAATCTTTGAGGCTGGGTAGGGATGTCAGCATGAAGCTCCTCTTCCTTCATGCTGACAGTTTTTTCCCAACTCCTCAGAAAGTCATTTCAAGAAGATCTTGGCACTGTGTCTAAAACTGTTATAGTAAGTTCATCGAGGTCAAGGATTTTTCTTGTTTTTGACCACATGGACTCTAGAACGGTTAGAGTAGCTTGTAAATGTATCTTTAGAGTGTAGAGTCAATTCAGGGATTTTGTTAAGTGCTTTCTTGATCTTCTGATACAGGTAAACCCTTTCTTCTGCCCAATCATATGCATTTGAACCTCTGGATAGAAACCTAATTTAGAAATGGCAGCGGTAATAGCATCATCCAGGGTGATACAATCTTTAGTGACTAAGGGTTGTGCTTGGGCATAAAATCGACTGGCAAACTCCATTGGGCTTTCTCCTTTATTTAATCAGATACCCATGAACGCCTTATTTATTTTGGCAGGGTTTGATTGCTGCCGTACTCTTGGATTAAGGCTGTATGGACCTGTTTCCAGGTGTTGCACTCCTTCAAGTGAGGGGTCATGATCTCTCAGGAAGTACTATCTAGACACGAGTGGATATGCTTTACCTTCTGCCGGTCAGTGGCCTACTCCATGAGGCTCTCATATGCGTACAGGAAGGAGGCAATGCTTTCCTAGCTGGGGGAGAACTTTTTTTAAAACTAGGTTTAAAGTTAGTAATAAGAGGAGTGGAGAGGGTGTCAGCACCAGGGTTGGGCGCTGGCTCCAAGATCTCAGTCTCCACATAGTTGTGGGGTGCCTGCTGGTCCAGCCGCCGCCATAGGCCCTCAAGGTTCTCATGGATATCATCCCAATTCTAGTTGAGGGAGGAAACAAAAGTTTATCTTGCAACTTGCTATTTTAAGGATTGTATGTCAGCGCCCTGAAGGTATAGCTGGTTATTGAGGGTAGTCAAACAGGTTTCAAACCCTTAAAAAAATTTGCTCATACTTAGAGATGTGAGTATTGGTAACCTTGGTGAAGGTACTGAGGTTGTCCATCTCGTCCAACAGGGCGTCAATGGAGACCCTAGGGTCAAGGTGGACTCCATCCACTTGGAGTTTGCATCCCTAAGCTACATTCTAAATTTGATCACGTAGGGCAGCCAAGTCTATTTACACATCCTTCTGCCATGGGTCCTCAGGGCCATCAGGGGTGGGAGGTGAGGGACCTGAGGGCCTGGGAGGTCTATGGGGACCCTCTGGCCCTACAGGTCCCACATGCCCTTCAGGGCCTTCACTCATGGAGGAGTGGTCACGATAGTCCAGCTCCTGATAGTTTTGTTGTAGGGCTTGTACCAGATCCTCAACTCAGAGGAGGCACTGATTCCATGTTGCCTCAAGAAGTTGGACGTTCTGACGCAGCTAGTCCTCAAGATAACCAGAGATCCCACTGTCTAACACCACAATTTAGTCTCAGACCTTGTTGATAAACTTTCAGCTATCAATAATGGCCTCACAGTTGTCATGAACAAAAGAGGAGGCTGCATTATAAAAATTGACAATGTGATTGTACAAGGTCTGGGTGAGCCCCAGTTGTTGAGACCTCTTGATGGTGCAACCCAACTAGTTGGAGTAGTTGATGAATAGCTTGGTGAACAAAGTTGCAAAGGTAGCGTTCGGGACCCATTGCAAGTTATCCTGCCAGCAGCTGGGCCGAGTCATAGAGGTCCTGCATTGTAGAGGGAATGGAAGAGGCATGGGAAAAGTTGGCTCAAGCACCCATAGAGTAAATGCTATTTATTAATTTTAGGACAATATTGTAAGGTTCTTGCACTGAAGTTGGATTACTCCCATCAATAGAGGTCAGGAAGAACTGGAATGTGGACCAGAATTCTAACCTTTCAGGTTGCATGGATGGTGTTTTGTATTGCGAGGTACTAACCCATTGAGCAACGCTTCTCAACTGACCAGTAATTTGGTCTTCAGGGATGCTAGTATTTTCCAATGTTTGTAATAGATATTTTCACTTAGGACAGCTTGAAGCACCCTGTAGTGAGAACCATATTTGTCGGTGTTATAGTTCTTTAGACTGTCACTGAGGTCTGAAGGTGTCTTGAAGCTTCAGATTCAAAAAAAGGTCAAGAAGGAAACAAAAAATAGTTAGAAAACCAAATATTTTAGTAGGTTAAAAGGTGTTGATATTTATAGGGTGAGTGGGGACATGGTGCCTTGAGGATCGCCGTTGCCCCATCCATTCAGGATCTTTTCTGGACTTCTGGATTGACCTCCTAATGGGCATCCTCATTGTATTTCGCCACCCACCTGACCAAATTGGTGGAAACTCCTCCCCACGTGACTAAGGAATTGGGTATGAGAATACTAGAGTCATCTTCATCTGGATAGGTTTGAGAGTCAATTCATTATGGATCAATTTACAAGTGAGGAATTTAGTTTGTTATCTCAAAGCCTGACACTGACATTGTGACACGTCATCTTTATATATTGCATGGTGAAAAACACCATCTTGACAGAGGTTATCAGAGCGTCAGGATGAATTATACCATGCTGCTACCTTTATTTAAGAAAGCTTTAAGAGAGGGCAAGTTTTACCCAAATATTCATACCGCAGAAGCAGCAGACAATGCTGCAAAGGTAAAAGTTGAAGTAAGGTCCGCGGGATTAGCCATAAAATCCCATGGAATAAACTTACTACTATAAATACAGCACATCTTATTATATGATTTCTAATTTTGTATACACCCTACCGCGAAATTTAGTAGAAAATTACTTTAAAAAGGGCTTAAATTAATATGAGGTTATCTAACTGTTTGAGTTAAAAAGCTTTTGCTTAATTCTGAAACAATTTACAGAAAGTATATTGCTGTAATTGACCCCTATTACAAGATCTTGGATGACTTTTAAAATTTCAAAAAGTTGGCCAATTTTGTTTAACAAATAAATAGCCTCAAATTTCTTTTAATATATTACCAGAATGGGTAATGTCTAATTGCACCTATCTTATAGCGCTGGTCCACAAGGTGCCATATGCCTATTACAAGGCAGTGAACCCAAAGATTCAGATGACTATGTTATAATGGATGGACAGAATCTCATATATGCTAAAGTTACTAACGCGTCTATCCTCTTTACATGGTGTGAAAATGACAAATACAATATTGTTAAACCTGTAAGTGTAAAACAATGAAATGCTTACGAGAAAGCACTTAAAATGTCAGTGAAGGAAACGTGATATTAGATAATAACGCCACAGGACTCACATTACTAACATAGTGGTTCCATGATATCGTCCCACACCCAGCCATTTACCACAGCAGGGATTCCCACGCGGAATAACAAATGTACCTATTTTTAAATATGGTTGATATCAAGCAACACAATAATTTACTTAAGCTAAAATTAATGTCATCATAAACAAGCGCAATCACAAGATTATTGAACCAGACAAACAGGTGGTTACAAGATTTTGTACTTCATGGTTAAGGAACCACCCTCATACAAAAAGTGATCACATGTGCCAAAAGAGGTAAGCCAAGTCAGCACCCCCATACCCAAAGCTAAGGCTGTCTCATGGGCGGTATGGGTAAATAGACCCAGTCCACTGCTCATAAAGAGTCATATTTGTCTCATATAATACAGGGACGCTCAATGTTGTAGGGTTCAGGGCTTCCACATCCTGGAACAAAAGCTGAACCCTATGCACAACCCATCTGCCTAAATATCAGGGATTCAAGAAAACCACTGTGTGGGAGGAGAGGAATAGAAGTGGTCAATATCTCATCTTCAGATAAATTTTTCAGAAATCATGATACTAATGAATTGAAATTCTTATTCTCAAATTGAACATTGATGTGAAAAAGTCAATTTATCAATTAGAACCTGCCATAAATGTAGCGTCAAATTTTGTTCAGGATTCATCATGCGTACAGGAACCAATGAATACGATTTCTGAATTGCCCTCACAGCTTCCAACGCTACAAAAAGGATGCCTACAATCTTACAGTACAAGGTTACTGTTGATAAATACAATTAAGGCCTCAACCAGTCAGTTGATCCTGAATTAGCAGGAGATCCTGATTGTAGGGCTCTAAGGAGGTCTTCTCATTAATGCTTCCCGACTTTCCTATAGATATATTCTTTCATTTGAAAAGCAGTTTTTGAACCATCATGTTTGTCTTCTTTTACTGATCCACTAATTTAAAAGATTTGAGACTCATTAGAATCTTGGATTATGGTATAGAGAACAGATCAGCTGACAGAAGTGGTGCTCACCAAATGAGACTCCAAGCTGTAAGGTAAAAAGTCTATCGCAATAAATGGAGAACAATTACAATTAAGAAAATAAATACTACAATTGGTCAAAAAGTGTAATATAATGAATTAATACGTCTTATTGTGAAGTAGCCATTTGCAGCCTGAAAGCTTAGAATTTGGGCTACTTTTGAGTTCACCCTACCCTCTGTTAAAACACTGTATTAATTTTATCATGAAAACATATAAAAATATTCATAGGTTATTGATTGGTTTATACTCTATGAGAGGTTTTTCAGTTGTTCCCAAGACACATCCATTTTCTTCCACAAAGTGAAACATACATTTCTTGGATCTATTGCCATTGTGAAAACTATCCCTTAGAACCCTAACGTTATCTCAAGGGTTTTGTTTATCTGACCATACATCATATCCTACATTTCTTATTACATCATCTAAATTATCTTGGCAGCTGGAACTTGCCCAAACCCTGAATTAAGATATGTTGTCAATTTCTACAATGCAGCCACCTTGTTTGTCTGCAACAACTTGGAGGCAATCAAAGACAATCACTGATTGATTAATAAAGCTCAGAGACATCTTTTTATACTGTATGATGTATCTTTGGATACCTTGAAAACCAAATTTTCCACAGTATATTACTCCTTGAATACTATGGAGTCAACGCCTTAACCAAATCAAACCCCTCTCTAGTTGCTACACTTTGTCAATAAGAGCCTCACGAGATAGAGCCCCAAGGAATGAAGGTCCAAAAGGTCCAAAAGTGTAGTTAGGTTCCTGTGGACTCCAAGGGCCATCTGGTTTTTTTGTTCCAACTCCTAACAGTCCAAGTGTCTTTGGAAACATGACGTTCAGACTGCAATTGCAGCCCTGAGAGATCAGACAATAAATGCAGCTTAAGAGAACTAAATCCGCCTATAAATAGTTCCACTTGATCTTAGAGTCTCAATTGATGATCTGTTTGATCTGATGGACAATCTAATTGAGTTTGTTAAGCTTACTGAAGATTTTATCCATCACCTTTAACAAACTTCTCAATTTTTATAACACACTTGAGAAATTGTGAAACCAGCTTCTACTATAACGTGCCAAAGTACAATCTCTGAAAGAACAATTAGCCCCTCAAGGCCTCCTTCGCCTATCTAAAGCATCATTGGGAGAAGTTCAAGGGGACTTGGAAGGATAGCAATGAAGATTGGAGTAACATGTGCCTCATGACTATACAGATACTTAGAATTCCAGAGCTTGCACCTGTTCCTGCCACCAATACCCTATAGCCACTCATGATTAACTTCAACCTAGATCAAATAAGGATTTACTTCTGGTCAAGATATCTCCGCCTCCTTTTTTATGCCTATGAGATTCTATAAGAGTAAGCCACAGACCATCATAAAGTGAAGCATATTAACTCTTTTTCTAACAGCACAATCCATGAGACTATATCCTTATCCAAAAGTTTGTCAAACATGGGAACAAGTCCATATCGCCATAATTAAGAAGTTTGGTAGTAACCAGACCTTTGTAAATCAGAAGCAGGCGTTCATGGCTATCCATCTGAACAAAGGAGAAAGTCTCATAAGTTTTAAATTTATTGCGAGGAAGGCCAACCATGGGATGGACACTTCCAAGTTTGACCCAAAAGAAACAAAACTTAGTAACAGGGAAGGCACCCCAGAGAAGCGATGCTATCTCTTGTTGCCAGCGGGAACGCCACTATGGGGAAGGGGAGGGAACGTGAGAAGGGGCCGTAGCCACAATTGAACACGTGTGGAGGAAAGGGTCTGATTTGGTACCAAACTGGGAACCAGGAGGAGACCAGCTGTTGGCGACGCGGTGGGAGGTATCCAAACATCCACGCCTGAAAGTGGTCCACCAAATGAGACCGGAATCTGTGGAAAGCTTCTGAGAGGGTGGGAGTGGAGCCTGCGATGGCATCCAAGACAATCGTGTGGATAGTCCACATGGCAATTGCAACCACCAGAGCATGGAGGGAGGGTGGAAGGGGGGAGGCCATTTATAAAGCAAACAAATCTCTTGACAGACTGAAGGATGTGTTTGATCCTGGTTAAGCAGACGTTGAGCTTCACGCCATATCACTCTAGAGGCAGGACACTTCTCCATGCGGTGGAACAGCGTTTCATACTGGCCACACATGACGCAGGATGAGTGTAAAGCGTTAGAGCGCTCAGCCATATGGTACACCCGCCTCAGGCAGCGCCACACATGGGAACAGACTTGAGGCTGCAACAGAGGATGGTGTGCATATTTCCAAATAGTCTAATAAGTCTCAATGGAGTAAGGGATGTCCATCATGTCCAGGTAGTCCACCCTGGATAGGACATGGGGTCGTGTGGGGATCACGCCATTTTGGTTGTGTAGCCCCTATACCTCTTGTGTGAACTGATGAGAGGGGCGGCCTCTCTGGGCTGTGTGTCCGCTAATAAAATTCTCCACTCAGCGCTCCGCATGGAGAGGAGGATTCGTTTGTAGTGGGTTTTAGTACGGTGAGGACCTGTGGCCAATAGGTGTGAAGCCAGGTATTTCATCAAGGAGTAAGGGTTCGATGGATTGTTAAGGCCCAAGGCGCGGGAGAAGTTGGAGCAGGCCGCGCGGGACCAGTGTTGGGAGGGGAGCGTAGGGGCGGTGATGGCCGCAAACCAGGTGCCCAGGATCTTGGCAGCATGGGCTTTGAAGTCAAGCAGGCCCATGCCACCATGATAATGAGGGACAAACATGACCTCTAGCTATACTGGTGGTGGGCAGCCTGACTAAAGCCATCCTTGCAGAAGGGCATACAAGGATTTGAAAAAGCTTGGGGAGAAGGGGATGGCGTGGGCTCCAAACCAGACTTTGGAGAGGAGCATAGAGTTGGCTAAAACAACCCTGCCAGTAAGGGAAGTAGGGTGGGCTCTGAGGGAGGCGATGCACTTCGTCACTTTGTCTAGAATATGACTTTCCATTACTGCTGATGCGTACCCGCCTGCTTCCACCCATACACCCAGATGGTGGGCAGGCCCTATGGTAGGGCGTGGCACGAAGGGGAGCACTAGTGGGGCGGTGTGGGGTGAGCAGGGAGGGCAAGCATGCATGCGAGCAGATGGGCTGGGCTTGGCACTGGTTGCTGGGGCCCAGCAGGTTTGATACTGACCAAGGAGGATGATTTCGGTTTTGGAAGCGTTCAGTGCAGCATTACTTACCCGGGAATACTCCTGGATGAGAGCTTCAAGTGCACGTGCGTCTTTATTATTAGACACCCCAACCACACAGTCGTCTGCAAATGCCATCATCTTGACTGGGGCTTGGCCTGGTACATGGACCCCAGTGACTTGGGCATTCACATTTCGAAGTAGTGGGTTAAGGTTGAAGTTGTATAAGAGTGAGCTAAGGGGGTCCCCTTGTCATAAGCCCCTTTAAGGGCGGACTACTTCCATTAGGAAGTCAGGGCCACGCACTGCCATTGTTGCAGATTCTGTGAGCAGCATCACCCAGTTGATGAAGCGAGGGGGTAGGCGGAATTGATGGAGGCAGGCCCTTAGGTATTCCCAGTTTACTCTATCATAGGCCCTCTGTTGGTCCAAGAATACAAGTTCCCCAGAGGCTGTGGACTGGCATGCGTTAGCCACAGAGTGCACGTTGTCCCAAATTGACCTTCTGGATATGAAACCAAATTGTTCTGGGGATATGGTGGCAGATGCTACAATTCCTATATGGTTAGCCATGATTTTAGTTAAAATTTTTGTATCCGTGTTAGTTAAAGAAATAGGGCGCCAGTTGACTAAGTCTAGCTTGTCCCCTTTCTTGAAGAGTGTGACGGTGAAGGCCTCTTGTCCTCCTGGTAGGAGGCGAGTTTCCAGAAGGCTCTGGTTAAGTGAGGCAAGCAGCAGTGGGGATATATATTTGAAGTACTTTTTATAAAGTTCATATTGAATGCCATCTGGGCCTGGGCATTTCCAATTTGGTGCACCGCGGATGGCCGTCCATAGTTCATTCATAGTAATCAAATTCATTATTTCCAGGTATCGGAAAATGGTGCAGATGTGGGTTTGGTCAAAAAATTCCGCCACTTCAGCCAGCTGAATTGGATCAGATCGGTATAACTCTGAGTAATACTTTTGTATTTCAATTGCCACTTCAGCTGGCATATCAACGACGGAATCATCTGATCTTTGCACCTGTGTGCAGGCCACGCTCTGGTGTGGTGCAAAATTTTTTTAAAAAAATATGCGGTGCTCTTGTTGCCCTCTGTAATGCGTTTGCCCTGTACTGAACACAAACCCAATGTTTGTGTTGCCTTTTGAGCGCGTTGAGGTGGGCGGCTGCTTCCGCCCATTTCTGGCCCCATGCAGGGCTGTAGCCTGTATCTGGGATGTTGGACTCCAGGTGTGCTAACTCTGCCAGAGCGCGCGAAATGATGGCCAATGTGGCTCATGAGCATCAGGAGGACAGGTGGCGAGAGTGGCGGATGGTATCCTCTTTGATGGTTGACCATGTGGAGATGGGGTCCGCGCAAAATGGTGTAACAAACTCTTTTGCCAAAGTTGCTGATTCCACAAAAGTGGAAAATCCTGGCGATGCAAGTTTGGGAGGACAGAACTTGCACCAATGTGGGGCCTTAGCAACTGTGACAGGTAGGTGGTAGGTTATTGAGACCAGCCGGTGGTCAGAGAATTCAATTTTTGTTGTTTGGAAGTGGGAAATGTGAGGTTGGAATTTCGCCAGTGTAAGGATAAGGTCGATGCAGGTCATGGACCTTAATTGGCCGTTGTGGAAGTGGGGGCGCGTCATGTTTTTGAGCAGTGGGGCTTGCCACAGCAACGCGTCTAATAACCCAAGGGTGGCCTTTAGAACGCGAAGTTCTATGTGACCCTGAGGGGCGTGGGAGGAGGAAGGCCAACGGTCCATGGGTGTGTTTAGCCAACAGTTCATGTCATCGACTACAAAAGGGTCTGGGGGTAGTGAGAGGGATTTGACTAACGAGAAAAATTCTCAACGCTCTCGTGCACAGATTGGGGCATAGATGTTGATGATAGTGTGCGCCATGTCAGCCCATGAGAAAGTGACAACAAGGACTTGGCCATTGAGGAAGGATTCTGACAATAAAAATTTGAAAAAATTGTTTTTCTGAACTAGCACCCCACAGTGCTCTGACCAAAAGGATAGGGATGGGAGGAGCATGGTTTTCTAAGCATCCTTGGAACCTCATGGACAGTGGGACTCCTGGATGGCCAGGATATCCATGGGTAAATTTTTTGTAAAAAACTCAGTTTCCTAGCCCAGGATGGCAAGGCCTTGAGTCCAGCAATATTCAACATCCCTAAAGTGAAGGTTTCCCCCATCGCACCTTAGGTGTGAGGGGGTGGGCAACTGGGCCCACTAGCCTCCTCTAGATCTATATGGGCCTTCACAGCAGTGTGGGTGTTTTCAGCAACGCTATCAGTAGTTTTGTTAAATTTTAGCAGATAGGTTCATGTTGGCTTTTGCCTTCACTTTTTGTTTCCCCAACATCGAACAAATTTTTTTGTGGTGCAGATGAGTTTGGTGCACCATCGATTGGGTCAAAATTTTTTTAGGTAGGTTGGACCCCAAGTTGGTTTCAACTGGAGCTTGGTTGCAAAGATCTGGTGAGATCGAGTCACCCATTGGATCCTCAGATTGGGTGGCCCAATTGGCATGGACTTCCCAATCTGATTGGTTGATGGATTCCTGAGTTGCTTCCACCACAAAGGTTTCGATGTCCTCCTGGCATTGGGAGTGTGGGATAGCAGTAGTGACCTTGGCCGCTTCCTTGGCCGCGGCCCTGTGGGCCTGCTTGGCCTTCTTCCGCTCTTGTGGGGAAATAGGTTTTACCAGTAGGTAGCAGCCTTGTGCTCCCCACAGGAAAGCCTCTTTGGTGCTTGTGGTTGGTTCGTAGTGCGCCTCTCCACTGGCCATGGCTGCCAAGGGGTGCTCTTGGAATGTGATGCCCTCCTTAGTGGGGCATGAATGTGCCTTATGGCCAAATGAATCACAGTGGGTGAAGATGGGGGGCGCGCTGTCCACGGTTACCTGGAAAGGGTGGGTGGTATGCCCTTCAATATTGATATATGTGGAGTGTGGGATCTGGGTTAGGTCCTTCACAATCTCTTCAGTTGGGGTCAGAACTGCGATGGCTTTGCCAGTGCACAGGTGTGGCATCAGCATAAAGCGTTGAATCTCAAAATATTGTATTTCGCCATATACAGTGAGACCATCTTTCAGGTGCTGCTCCAAAATGGCACGTTTTACCATAGTAGGCAAAAAGTCAAACGTGAGGAAAATTTGGTTGAATTTTGTCCATCTGGTGCATTTGGTTTCGATGACCCATTGCCCTTTGAGGAGGTCAATCACTATGCGCACTGCAGAAGCTTCATCTGCTGCCTCCTTGTTTTCGAAACTGAGGTCCAGCCAACCACATGACATGGTGTGAGGATATACACCGCAGTTAGGAAAAAAGTGTGCACATCCCCACAAAATTTTTCTCATAAAGCTGTTTGTTGGATGTCCAGAAACACATGGACTCCATATTCCACCGACAAGAGTGGTCGGGAGTGTGGCGTGTTGATGTACTGGTTGCATCGTGCTTGCCAAGTGAGGATTTCTGGGGAAATAGTGACCGCCAGTTTTTTATTATTTTTTTCTATTCCACCGGTTTCTCTGGGGCGTTTTTGAAAGTTTGAGGCCGCGGGCCTACAACCTGCTCCTCTTAACTTACTTGCCCAACTGCTCCCTGACATGGGCACAGACTAATCTCCTCTGTGAGATTATCAAACTAGAATCAGACTTGAATTGACTAAGTTGCAAAAGTGATTGCAACGAGAGAGAAAAGTTTAGAAAGTCTCATGGAGTTGCTGGTTATTCTATGCTTAAGAACAGAATTTGATTACCATAAACTAAATTACACTGGATGACGCTATAACCGCTTTGGTCTCTGCCTTGGGATCTTATTCTGAGGTCCAACTACATAGGATTGCACATAGGAATAACTTCACCAGTATCTGAGTAATAATAAAGCTCTTAACAAGTTTACAGCTTTCACCTTGAGTCTAATGACTTCATCCTCAGCATTTCGCATCTGGCCTTTTAAACGCTTTGTCAAAAAGCAGAAGAACTTAAAACACAATACACTTAATTTAATGGATTCCTCCATAATACTAAGAACTATAGAAAGTGATTTTCTAAGGAGACTGGAAAGAAAAGTCATCATGAAGGATAAGGCGCTTCATACTGACATCATTGTACTGACTCAAAAACCCTTGACAACACTTATATAGCTGATGCTGCTGTAACTAGGGGGACAATATGGTACTTGTTGATTAAAAAACTATATATTAAAATTTATATTTTTGGGTAAGCCATCCAGGTGACATACCTTATTGAAGCTCATAAGAGAAAACTAAACTAACCAGATAAAAATGATCAAAACGAGTTGAAAAATTATTTAAAATGACACAAAAAACAAAACTAAAAAATCCAACAAACTCAGAAGCACTAGAATGCTATCTGAAAAGGCAAAGGAGATGGGGATTGTGAGGCATCCTGTTGGAATGGGCATATGCATGCCTGGCTCAGATGTAGTCAGAAAAGAAAAGGTGTTAGGTCAACTGCAGAGTGAGATTTTAAGAGTGAGAAGGGAGAGTTTATAGTTTGTAACTAGGCTGTGTGAAGGCCTAAATATGATCAGAGATGGTTTTTGGCCTAGAGGCGCAGTAGGGTAATTTATAAACTTTCCTTTTTGATGTGAGAGGTTTTTAGTCCTTGGGAGAAAAATGCTTTTATAACTACATTCTTAGAGCAACTGATGAGGTTTTTTGAAGCTTGTTGATACGAATTTTGCTGTGTGATAAAAATTGGGAAGAAAGAAAACAGGGGATAAACCATAATGAAGCACGCTAACTGATTGTAAAGCAGAAATGTGGAGTTTTAATAATAGGATTAGGTAACTGTGTACAGGGCATGTTAGCAGTCTCCTAGGAATGGTTCAACATTTTTCTGTTGATATACCATTTTTATTTTATGTTTTTGCAATTGATTTGGTATACAAACTGATCAAAATTTTTTTATTTCTTTAGCTGAGGCTGGAGCGATATCGCCTGCCTCAGTAACCCCATCTGATAAATGCCCATGGATATCATTTAATAGCATAGGTATCAGTATATTTTAGATTTTGGGAGGGCGCATGGGGTGTCACTTGAAAAACAGTGGTACAAGCCCTTTATGATTGGCTTTTTCTAATTCAGTCAGATGAGGTTTGGAGAGTTGAGTGGTGGCAAATTTATCAGGTGGGTTTGATGAAAGAGTGGGTGGGTAGGTGAGGGCAACAAATATCCCAGTCCAATACTATTGGCATGGTGGTGAGGCCAGAAACTGTTCTGGTATTACCATTAAAATAAGAATATGTTTTTAGAAAGGTCTAACTCAGTGCAGAGGGGAAAATCTAATAGCCATAGTCAACTTGAACCCAGAAGGTATAATCTGGTGCCAAAGCAACGTGGGCAAATGGGGGATTTTCTGAGCAATGTTAGGATATTTTTTTAGTACTAGATGGTCCCAGCAATGTTGGGATATTGAGGAGTGATAGTAGAAGTTGTGTGAGGGACAGAGAAGTTTTATGCACCTGAAGAAACTTTAAAATAAAATGGTTAAGGTGCCTGTTGGATAATTGTATCATTTATTCTTGTCTTGTGAATTAAAGTTATAATATGATCCCAACTCCATTATTAAATTTTACTAAAAATGAGATGCTTTGTAGCCAACCCATGACTTTACTTTAAAATACTCTTTTGACAAATCAACTCCCTCCCATAATTGCATTTTACAGTATACAAGGATCCTCATCCTGAGAGCCCTAATTAAGCCTAAATTAAGTAATTTGACTATAGATATTATTTGCTTACCTCAGATGATAAGATCGCTGTTATAGTTGAACTTATTATATATTCATTTAGATCTTTAGCATAGTTTTATCTATACTAAGGATAAGTAATCTTAATACATAGTCGCGCTATACAGTGAGCTAAGTTTTGGATCAGCCATTAATAACCTGTGCACACAACATGTAAAGGGACTTCATATTACACAAGTGGTGCTCACTACAGGGGACTGTAGTAAAAGAAGAAATTTCTAACTCTCACAATGGAACCAGCTTAGGAAGGATGCGATGGAGAGAATAACCAATTCGTCATATTCTAAGTCAAATCTCCTAATCATAAATGGAATGGCACTGTAGGAAGTTGGATTCCAATATTCTCAATATTTTGAGGGCTTTGAGACTTATATGTTCACGGCTGAGCAGCTGAGACAAAATAATCAAATGTTACTTCAAAAATTATAGCTCTAAGCCATGGATAACATGATCAAATATCCACCTTATCTTATCATTAGAAGAAATAAGACTAGAAAATTCAGCAATATGATATTTTAGTATCTTTGAGCCATCAGCACTACAACAAGCTAATAACCTAGTTCAGATGAGTAATATTTTTCTAGGTATATCCAACCCACCATACAATATTCTTAATTGAGCAATTTCGCCATCATGCCTTAATTACAGAAGTTATTAAAAAATTAGAAAAATTAAAGCACTGCAGGATCTTTGTACAGCTTGAAACCCACTTCAAGAGTGTTGATCATGAAGTTAATGACAAATAAAATCTTTATGTGCAGAATTTGCAACAACTGGATGAAATTATGAGCAATTTTAACTAGAACGTAATAGCAATAGGGAATCAGGCCTTGGACAACTGTAAAGTAGCTAACAAATAGTTTAAGGGATGGCTCAACTTTAGATGAAGTTGAATGTAAGAATGTCACTCCAGGGGACACTTGTGACAGGCTGAGACAGTAAAAGAAATTACCAAATACTCCAACTTGAAATGAGGCTGGCCGCACAGCATTTGGGGAGTGACATCAAGACCACAAACTGACTCTTTTTTGAGTTGCAACAGATAAGAAATCAGAAATCTGCTATGCCGTGGGACATCAAGGATTGAGAAGATTGATTTGGTCACTCCAACAAGATAGTAAATTGTATTTCAGTCAAAAATAAGATATAATTTTAGGTTTGAAAACTTTGTACCACAGAAAAAATCCATAAAAACGAATTGAATGATTTGCGCGCTAATGTGTGAGCATGCATACAGATCTTACAGAATTACAACAATTTAAACAGCAATATCTTTGGGAACAGGAGAATTGAGCAATATGAGAATGAAGCATAGAAGGCGAGTTTCAGGATGGTAGATGTTGGTGCCCTGATCAAACTATGCATTTTCTCAACCAAAGCTATTTGGAGAAGAACCTTTAAAGTAGGAGGCTATCCAAGAAACACCACGTTGACTACTCCCTCAGTACCAACTTGATTAGTTACCTTGTCTTCATCTTTAAAGATGACCACTCCCAAACAGAGTCAACCTTATGATAGTAACCCAGGACCTTGAGCTTGTGCTGCGCCAGTGATGTCTGGATAAATTGTTATTTTTATTTAGGGTTCAAAGGACTTATTCCAGCTAATATACATAAATTTGACACATGGAAATGTGCACTCATTTTTTAAAGTGTTCAAAATGACCATACATTTTGCCAATGACATTTTTAGAGCCACTACCATAATTAACTGTTTAGATGACCAGAGTTAGATATGTTCATGCCATACTTATCTGAGGAAAATTGGCCTTTGCCAACGTGGAAACCGAGTTATAATAGTTTGGATCTATAAACATATGGCCACCTGAAAGGTTAACATATGACCACTAAACTGGGAAGATTTAAAAAATTACAAAGTTTGCAGAATATTTTTATCAAATATAAGGTACTTCATGGTTTTATAAGCCAAAATGGACTTTGAAGCTAAAAACGCACTACATAATTCCACCAAGAATTATCCTGAATTGCCATTCCTCGCTTCTGGCACTTGTGAAGGATCCAGATAAGTCATACATGTCAAATAACTGAAAAGGTGCAAAGTTACATTTAGACTGCTTAATGTGAAAACATGGTCTAACTGACCCCCAAAAATTAATGAAAATAATAATGGTATCTCAAAAAGCTTCCTTCTCCATCAAATTTTTTAAATTCCCGAAACCTTGCTGAAATAACTTGTTGGATCCTTGAATCTAAGGGGTATCAAGTGGCCTCCTGCCCTAAGCAACGCATTGAGGTAATTTGTTACCTTTTAATAGGATATATGTCAGGAAAAAAACCTTGGCATTAGAAGAGGGACGCTCTACTGCCAGTCATCACCCAGACTTGTCCCAGAATTATGAGGAAAATGTGAGCCATCCCCATATCTAAGAATTTGATGGTAACACCCATATGGTGTCAATTGTAATTATAAGTCAGCAAACAGCCATGGAACAAGAGGTCAAGAAGTTGTCTCCAAACATTATGCTGCTAAATTGCTGATCACAATCATTTTGGTTATACTGATGAGTCTCAATACTTAATTCTTCTAAAAAAACTCTAGGGTCACATTACCAATTAAGACTTTATTACACACTTCCCTAATGTAGACAACAAATTAAAACTATGATTAACCATATCAATACACCTTCTATTCTTTCAAAAAATAGGCATTCAAACTCATTTATAATTGCACTTCTATTGATACTTATGTAAATTAACCTTGAGCTAAAGTATAGTCAACAGCGGCACATAAATGAATGTAATATCCATTTAGTTTGTAAAACAATTTAGAATAGCTCCATTTTGGCTTATCTTCAGGAGTGAAATGGCTGAATCTATGCTTATTTAAGTTATGGAGCGCATAGTGTGTTACCAGTGAAGTTTGGCTCATCACAGGTCAGTGCTTGTGCTATAGTGATTTCAATGATAAATAAGTTTTCTTATTGGCACTACTTTCTTAAGTCTAAAGCACCTTTTTAACTTATGAGGAGAATATTTTTGTATCTTTGGTCAAAGTCAGCCCTCACTACTTGAGAAATAATCTCAATTCCTTAACGCATAGAAATGTTATCAACAAGGTAGTTTGTAATAATGGTGTAGTCCCTATCCGTTGCCAAAATGTAGGTCCCAGAAGTTCCCCTCCAACTGACACCATTTCTGAGATTAAGGCATCCTCTTTTCAGCATCTAAAGTCTATTTATTATACCTTGGAGAACAGCGTGTGGTGTCAACCGGAGAGTATTTAGGAGCTACTGAGGGTTTGCTGGAAGAGATTTTCTCCCTTGGAAACAATAAAAAGATGAAAATTTCTCTGCCCCTGTTTTAAATTCATCCATTTACCAGTAGATCTGTGTATATTTTGCCAATCTAGATGCCTCCAAAATTATCATTATGAGAGGGCAGAATTTTGCATATGTGCATCTTACTATACTAGAAGAGATCTGAGAAGCACAAAAGTTTGGAAATAAGATAGAGACTGTCTTACTCAAACTTCCAATACCAAAATGGGTAATAATTTCTTGTGAAAGACTTAATGGGTTAATTGAGGGCCATAAAGACTAAGAGATGGCTTATATAAAAATACGCCCATGTATTTGTGACAGAAAGCTACAACCTTAGATGCGCTGTAGCAATCCAGCAACACGTTAATACTAAAGAGCAAAACCCAATCAGATTGCAGCTAATTTGGAGAAGTAAGGCCAGTGACAAGAAGATGCAGAAGAAATTGAAGAAGTTTATATGTCAAGGGATTGTTGTCCCTTCATGCAGCCCATGAGCCATTTTGGTACCTATAGTTAAGAAAAAAGATGTCATATGAGAATCACAAGTGATTACTATTGATTAATAATATAGCAAAATTCTTAACCTTTACCACAGATAGATGATGCCTTGGATTAAATAGGAGATTCTAAGTACTTTACAGCTCTAGACTTCATCAGCAGAAACTGGCAAATCAACAAGCCTCCTGAAGACAAGAAAAGTGTGCAAATATTACTTCTTAAGGCTTGTTCCAACCAACACAAATGGCCAAAAGGAATGTGAAACGCGCCAATCACATTCCAATGGGTCATGGACACTATCATGGGAGATTCTAAAAAGATCTGTGGCTTAGTTTACCTTGACAATATAGGTGTTATTGAAAACGTTCACCCAACATTTAGCACACCTGGAAGAGGTCTATTGGAGGTCTAGCTTATCTCAGCTAAAACCAAGTCTAGTAAGTACCAGTTCTCAAGTCCCAAATGGAATATGTAATACACATTGTCTACACCTGAGGATTATGAACACAACCTTAGAAACTCAACGTCATTAAATGTTTTCAAGAACATAATAGCAAACAAGATGTATTAAGTAATCATTGGAATTATAGTATGCATCTGCTGATATATACTGGGATTTCCGCAACTTGCCAATCTTCTAACCCATCTGCTTTGAGGAGGAATCACCTTCCAATGGTCTCAAACATGCGAAGGCTTCTTCAACCAGATAAAGAAGGCTTTTAATGAAGCCCCATTTTTGAGATATCCCAATTTTGATCAGCCTTTTATAGTATGTATCAATGCATCTATCATGGCCATAGGAGCTTTATTGATCATATAGGAGATTTTATATAGAACACTAGTAAGCTTCTGAAATTGTGTTTTTGATAATCATGAACAAGATTAAACCACAACCAAGCAAGAATGCTTACCCATCTAATTTGCTTGTAAACAATTATGAGTCTACATACATTGCCCAAGCTCAAGATAGTCTCCAACAGTGCTTCATTATGATAATTTTATAGTCTCAAGGAGCCTGAAGGTTGATTAGCATTAAGGGCCTTGAGATTACAGGCCTACAAATATAAAATATTACATTGTTTGGGTTAAGTCTATCAGAATGTCAGTGGAAAATTTGCCGCTGCCCATTGTATCAGCAATATTCCTATTTCAGGTCAACTATCTTAAAAAATTTAAGCAAGTAATTATACCAATGAAAATTCTATTATTCACTGCACCTTGGACCAAATGATGAAAAAAAGTAAAATTTAGGTTAAAAAGTGTATAAAATTCTAGGGAATGACTAAAAGATTATACCCCACTTTCAGATCATATGGAAATAATCATGCATGCTCATTGCGCAGATGGACATGAAGGTCTACTTAGAAACTTATAGTTAATTTTAAGCAGGATAGTATTCGGAATCATTAAAATTCAATACTCTAGATGTTATAAATAAATGACACAAATGTCAAGTTTATCAGCCTTTTAAATCTACACTACTTAAGTTGTTGAACCTAATTGGGCCTGGCATACAGTGTCTAAAGATATTATAGGACCCTTCCCAGCCAGCGTTCTCAATTTTAGATACATCATAATACCAATAAAACTTCTCACTAAATATAAATCTCTCAACATAAAAGATCTTGAAGCAATATTAAAATAAAATTTTATAATAGTACAGGCAATACACCAGCATAGTTGTCTACAATTTATCCTCACAGACAATACCACTAATTTTGCTTCTCAATTTATTTTCAAACTAAATGAGTTAATTGAAAGGGTTCAAAGTATTTACTATCCTTTAATATTCCAAGACCAATGGGCTGGTAAAATGTGTCAATTGTACCTTAGTACAAGCTTTTGAAAATTTTCCAACTTTATTCCTTATCAGTGGGACATGTATGTGAACTCAACTATTTTTGCTTAGAATATCAGTTACAACAATGGCATGGGATATTCACTTTTACAGTTTTTTTGGTTGACAACCTGCACTACTGGCTTTATTGAATTCTATTATTACCAATCTGGATATGATTTGACCATAATAATACAATGACCATATGGTTAAATCCATAATCAAAAGTCAGACTAAAGCTTATGTAGCTGCAATTACTAGTAAAACTAAATAGAAAGAGAGGGATTACTTGCATAGGTTCACAGCAGTAAGCTTGGCAGCTGGAATTGATTCGCTTTTTGATACTTATAGATTTGGTAGGACGCATAGTTAGCTACATTATGAAAAGTACCTTATGCTCTACTCAAATGGGTCAATGCTGAAGGATATTCTAAAGCATGTTTAATGTTAGAATATTTAATCATGTTAAGCTAAATTTATACAACCTTAACAAAAAAGAATGGCATTCCTTTTAAAAGAAAAAAATGACAAATCAAGTTTAGGCAAGAAGTTGATAATTTTTGACTTGATTCCTGTTTTTCAAAAGAAAGTTGTAATACTTTTTCAACTTTGTTATTGGATTTTATTATAAATTGGGTTACATTATAGTCAATCTATGACTTCCCATTTAAACTCTTTTTTGACAAATCATCTCCCTCCAATAATTGCATTTTACATTTTTCAATGATTGACATGAGAGTTTGGGTATTTCTTAAATTAAGTTATATGGCTATAAATATTGTTCACTTACCTGAATTGAAAGATTTTTTTGTCAAACTTATTTTATAATCGTTTAGATCTTTGGCATAGTTTTACTAATACTAAGTAAATTGAGGCTAATGCATAGTCGCGCTATACAGCAAGATTAAAGTTGAATTTGCCAATGATAACCTGTGAATGAAACATAAAGGGACCTCGCGTTGCTGTGCCATAAGCTTAAAGCCCCAACGCTGTCATTTATATAAATCTTGTGGGGGAAGTATGAGGGGAGGTTTACAAAGTTCAACACCATTGTGGTATCAGTGTGCAGCCGAGTTTGGGCTGTTGGAATAGGTGTATTCTATATAATAGATGAGTTGGCACCACTGTGCCTTCATCTCATCAGAAGGGAATGATGTTAAATAGTTATTATAAGGCGGAAAAAATAAAGCAAGCTGGCGCAAATGCAGCAGTGTGGAGCTTAATGATTGCTTTGTCTTTTTATAAGAATTTCTCATATACAGCTCAGAGGCAAAAAGTGAATGTTTTATTGAGGAAAGACAAGATGGCGAGTGCAAGTCAGGTGGGCATGAGTGAGATGGAGCACTAGTAGAACCCAATATTGATTATCCTCTTTGCAAAAATTTCCTATGTTTAATACCTTGACCCTTCAATTTGGGAGCTGACAACACAAGTTGCTGTTGGGTTTCATAAAATTCATGTACACAACTTATACAACTTATATAGCAGTGGCTCTTACATGAATCTCATTTTGTCAAAAACAATGATATGCAATGATAAGCTCCTGATTTACACCACTATATGGAGTATAGTAAGTAGGTCACAATATACTTAGTCCATTTGGGCCTACTCCTTGTTATCTAACCAGTTTTTTAATTTTTCACTAAATAACTCAGCATTTGCCCAAGATTAACCCAGTTACAAATTCATCCTTAGGACCCAGTTTCTCTGCGACTACTCTGCTGTCATACATTTTGAGATGGGTTCTTATACTTTTATTAGAATTAAGGTCTCACTAGTGTTTATGACCTCTAAAAATGCCAAGTATCAGGTCAAATTTTGGGCCTTCCACTTGGAGAATAAAGATCAGATTAATAGGATCAATATATTTTGAGGGGTTCCTGGGCGCAGATACCCCCTCCTGCGGTAGACGGACAGGAGGGCATGCCTATCTACTAACAAATTTGACTACCAAACCAACTGAATCCTATGTTTATCATCAACATGAGGATAAATATTAATATCTCGTCAGGGCACTTACTATGGATATGAGGCGTGGACAATGTATCCATTAAGGAAGTAATGATCTGCTATGAGAATTTATATACTGATTTGATAGGCCCATCTCAGTGTTGCTTGCAAACCTAACAATAAATCTAGGGGCATTGGGCAAATACTCCAACCACTAATTTTTGCTTATTACTTTTAAAATAATCAACAATGGGCATAACTTTGGCAGTCTGCAGGACCTTAGACAAGATCTTCTCTTTCAAAAACCTTGATAGATACCTTTGTTGGGAGCAAGTTCCCAGTGAACAACGGAACAAAGTTGATCAGTTGCTAGAGGAGTACTTTGGCTTTTTCAACCTCCAAAATTACTTTGAAAAAAGTGAATATCATCTTACATCATGTCAAGGGGGGAGATGCTAAACCTATCCAATCCTAACCATATAGATAAAAGCAAGGTAAAGAATTTTAGGTGGCTTTAGATCTCATACAGTTTGTTATCTGGATTCTTGAGCCTTCTTGTAGCCTTTGAGCTTCTCCTCTATTGCTAGTTTTGAAGAAAGACAGTAGCAATAGCTGGTGATGGACTACTGAAGGCTCAATCTTATTATTAAAAAGGATTGATAACTGTTGTACCAAATCAATGACTCTCTCCGCTTTCTTGATGGCCCATACTTTTCTGCAATGAATCTTACCTGTAGATACTGGCAAGTAGAGTTGGAACCCAAGGATTAAAATATGTGCGTTCTTATTAAATATAAATGACTATTTAAGCTGATCAGGTTTCCCTAAGGTCACTATAGTGCGCTGTCACAATTAACGCGCCATGGACGGGATCCTAAGAGACTTAAAACTGTCCTCTGTTCATGTATACCTCACTGATATTAAAATGTGTTTTCAATAGCCTTTTAAGGCCATCTCAATAACCTCAAGGAATCATTCAATTATCACCAAAAAATTATATTAAACTCAAGCCCTAGAAATTTTTTTCTAATCTGAAATGGATTATTTTAGGCATAAGGTCTCAAAGAGAGGGATACAACCCATTCCTGAAATTGTACTGTCAATCAGGAGTATGTCACGGCCTCATTATCTCAGGGGCGCCCAACTATTTCTAGTCATATTAGGTTACTATCACCAGTTTATACTCAATTTACAATCCTAGACAAACCTTTTGGCTATCTTCTTCAGAAAGAAATTTCCATTGAATGGCGACCTGATCAGGAGCAGGTCTTTAATATGTTGAGAACAACCCTCTATTCAAAGCCTATCCTAATTAGTCCGCAGTTTTTTGGTCAATCCTGATGTTCATAGATGCCAGTGATGTGGGAGATGGGGATATCTCAGCTTAATACATTGAAAATCAAGTCTTTCATTTTATGACAAACTACAATAAGACATTGAGCAAGGCCAAACAGAAATACGTTGTTACCAAATGCTATTGACTAGCTGTGCTACTGGTAATTGAACTCTTTCAACTTTACTTTTATTAAACTCACCTTATGGTCATTACCAAACATGCTTCGCTCCAATGGTTAAAAAAAGAAGGACCTTGAAAGATGATTATTGAAATGGGCGCTAAATTGCAGAATTTATTTTTTTCTTTATTTATCACACGGGGTGATCCATCAAAATGCCAATGGTCTCTTAAGGATGCAGGTGCTAGTCATAATGACGCCTATAGTGGAATAATTATACAATTTAAATGTTCACCCAGAAAGATGTAAACGAGAAATCCCTAAGCCTCAAATGATTTGTGGAATATGACCAAAGGCACCAAGATCAAAGAGGGGACGTGTCAGTATTTTTCTAAAATCTTCCATTCCCAAAACTTTTACCCCATAATTCCACCAATAATATAGGAGGGGGAACTCAATGAATCTTATCAAGTTTAATAAGAATGATCACGTTTATCCTGATCAGGTGATATCAGAAGACTTGATCACTCAGCAATTGAAAAGATCTGATAAATACCAAACTACTTCAAAACCTATAAATATTCAATCCTTTTGATAATTAAAGATATGAATTTACAACCTTATATTTACTACCTTTCATATGTTTTTGTAGATTACATAAAGAAACTTCAAGGCCTACCTATCTATTTCAGAAGCGAAATTTAAAGCTTCAAAAAATGGTGCTCAGTACACTGAGCTCTCTGAGCTACTCTCTTGTGAAAACGTCAATTACTAAGCTGAATTCTACTTTTACCACTGAAGAGTCTCAAGACCATAAACAAGGTAATATTTTATAGTGGTCCATTTCACTAGAGCTGAAATCCCAAGGGTACCTTCTACGTTAGAATTCCATGCCAACTTAGAATTTTATGGTCCCAATCTAAGCTATATTACGAATCTTCAAATACAGCCTGAGGTTTTAAGAGACATATTTAAACAGATGCTTGATGGGGTTCTTATTCCTGGAATCCGTTCTATTTATCCTGGACTAATATTGTACCCTCTACAATGAGGGATTTATATCAAACTTCTCAAATGCTGGGAATCGGTACTGGGCAATAATACGCCAATTTGTACACCCTACTTTATACCACTTACTACAAAACATAAGAAATGCATCATCAAGGGATGCTTTATTACTAGAAGGATTCTAATCCCTGAATAATTATGTTTCTGAGTTCTTCAAGTCTGCCTTCAAGTTTAGTAAAGATAATTGTGACATCATTATTAGAAATCAAAATCTTCTTAATGAAATGCAATAAAAACTTGTTCATATTGATCACGGAATATAGAGTTTTTTGACTCACAGTTAGTTAAATGAATCTAAGAAATTCAGGTTGAATGTTAAGAAACTTTTTCCTACTCTCTAAACATAATTAATTGATAAAAAAGTAGATTAAAATTTTGCTTCTCCAATTGGAGCAATTGTACTCTGGAATTCAATTTTGAGCTATCAAAGTAGAAAACCCCTCAGGAACTATAGGTCCTCAGGGGGAACAAGGTCCTCCTGTTGGAATGGACCTCATGGGCCACATGGGGGTGAAGGGCCATGTGGACCTCCCAGTGCTGATGGACCTCGTGGACCCCCTGGTGCTGATGGGCATCCAGAATCCCTTCAGCAGGGTGGCACTCTCTTGAGCATGATTGAACGATTGCATATCAGTTTCATAAAGTTGCCAAGGAGTGTAATTTGAATCCCAAAGGGGTACCTATTGATCCCCTATTATCGCTTCAATACTCATCTGATGAATTGAATAATATGGGTAGATAGACAAAGGATACTGACATCCTGCTCCAAGACTGTGAATCTACAGGGGATATGCTTCAATATAAATTGAAACTTTGGAACTTAAATACCATTCATAGCAGGAGCAAAAATTTGAGTTATCTTGCATATTGGACAAAAGGTGGAGCATTCTGATCTAAATCGGCAGATTAATGAAATTTAACTGAGGCAGCTAGTTTCTATCCTCAATAATCTTCCCAAGCTTCTGACTCTAACTCTTACGTCTTCACTCAATTGGAACAACCTGGAGTGCATTTTATAACAGCCAATGCTCCTATGAGTTTTAAAATTTTATTCAAGGATAAGTACTCTCCGGGGGAAGGCAGTACATCTCCTTCCTCTATTTATATGAGAAGGCTCTGAGTGAGGCCACGTACCATCAAAAAATGATTTATCTACCAAATTGTCTTACTCAATTAGCCCAAGATATCATGGTACCTCATTTGATGACATGTTTTACTTGTCCCAGGTTAAGGAAGCATTGACAAAAGAATTTTGGATGGAACATACCTTATCCTCTCATAAACAGGCTTTCATGGGCGTACAACACATTAAAATGAAACTTTAAAAAACTTTGCTCATCATTTTATCAGGAGGCTCAGATTATGGTAGCATGTGGTTGGTTAAAATTGGACGATGCTATTACTGCTGTTATGTATTCTTTTACTTCTAGGACCCAGATGCAAGTTTTCCTTATTAGCGTAGAAAAGAACTTCAGAAAAACATTAAACATCAAGATAACCTTGTTAGAATTGCATCCTTAATTTACTGAAAAACCCTGAATCTATGACTCTCCAAGACCCAGTTGTCCTAAAGTATACGCAGTGCCTAAAATGCTAAAGTTATTTAGTGAAATTATAGTCACCAATTCTTTTATACATTAGACCTTTGTTATAAAAAAGAAGCTGATGAAAAGAAGAAAAAAAACAAAACAATTAAGATTTACCATCTTGATAATGATATGAGTATACATCAGGAACATCAAAGCCTGCTAAGTAAAGTAAAAATGAACATTCTTCCTATTCCTTGCCCTCCTTGTTTTACCCTCTCAGTTTGAGATGTTAATCACCTATTGATTTTTGAATGAAAAAAATAAATGCTAAAGCTATTAAGGACACTGGATCTTCCATGAATGTGGTCTCATGAAAATTGATCAAGTATATTAAATTAACGCCCAATATTTCACATTATGAAGATTATGGCACTGCAGGACCTCAGAGTACTTGATCAATGGGAGCTTTTTCGCCACTCCATTGAAATTTGAGAAGTTAACTTTTATGGTATCTGCAATTGTCTTGATAATTTGAGTTATGCTCTACTCTTGGGTAATCAATTTTGTGGGAGAAGATGAATTAATATTTTCCTGACTTTTATCTATCACTTTTGAGGTTTTGGTAACATTGCTTTTATCTGAACATGCTCATATTTAACATACTAGACGTTGGGTATGTCTGTTAGAGTGATCAAAGAGGTCCCATAACATTCAGTATCACATTGAAGGTCCTCAAGTAAAATTACCCTTTGACGGCTGACATAGAAGAAGGAAGTCTATTTACTCCATTGAGATTGTGATTATTCCGCCAAAATCATAGGTTATTTTCAATAAATTTTACATTTTTTTATTCTCAAGGGCCATTTATTACAAGTCCAATTCATTTATAAACTCTTCTGCTAGAGAGATCTTGCCTTGTCATGAGGTATTAAATTATGCATATTATGTATTGTTACCTGATTTATTGTCAAACCTTACCAATGAAAAAAATGGTAGATCAAAAAATCCCTTAGCTTTATCAAATTATTCCCCTATCTCAAGTTTATGACGTTAAAACTCTTGGAAGTCTACAAGCCTTTGGGCTGGAAACAAATCAGAAGTTTCTTACTGTGAGACCGGCATTAGGGAAACACCTTAATAAAGAACAGGAGAAACAATTAATTCAATTATTAGAAAACTCCCAAATAATTTCCAAGAATACTTATGATTTTGGTAAAATGAAGGGAGTAATGCATACTAATTAACTGGAGATCACCCTCCTATTCACACTAAATCTTAATGTAAGTCAAAAGTGGAGGAAGCATGGGCCACCAAAGGATTACATTAAATATTAGAGGCTGTAATATTAAAACCCTTCAATAGTTCCTGGGCCTCACCACTGTTAGTGGTGAAAAAGTAGGATGGCTCACATTGGGTGGTTATGGATGATCACAGGATATATGCAATTACTCATTGATATAGCTACCCTTTAACAAGGACCAATGATTCCCTCCATTTGTTAGTTGGCTCAACCTATTTTTTGGCAATGGACTTAGCCAGAAGGTACTGGCTAATATAATTAGCACTGGAAGACCGAACTAAATGTGCCCTAATATTCATTGAGGGCCTATTTGAACAAACCAGTATGCTAAAGAGTTGAGCAATGCACCAGCAACATTCCAAAGGGCCATGAATGGTATGTTACAGGATTTAAAGCTGAACTGTGTTCTGGTATATGTGATCAATATTATCTTGTTTTTAAAACATTTACTGAGCATCTGTATCATTTAAAAGAAGTTTTATAGACAAATTAAAAAATCTTCACTAAAGCTCAAACCCTCCAAATGTTCCTTTTTTCAATATGAAATGAAGTTTGTAGGTCACCAGGTTTTGGCTAAAGGAATTCAACCACTTTTGGATAAAATCCAAGCTATTGAATGAATGACACCTCAAACCTCCTTGTGGGACATAAAAGTCTTCCTCAGTATGGCTGGATACTATCATCAATTTATATCCAAGTTTGCGATATGGATGAACTGTTATTCCATCTGTTAAAAAAGGCGTGCCAAATGAGTGGAGTTCAGCTCAGGAACAGTCTTTTATTTCTCTCTGAACTGCCCTAACTAAGGCACCTGTTTTAGTACAACCTTGATTTGACAAGCCTTTTATTCTGCACACTGAAGCAAGTAATGTAGCTATAGGGGCTATTCTACTCATTATGATGAAGAGAAGAACGACCATCCTGTAGCGTTTTACAGCAAAACATTATCAAAAGCTAAGCGAAATTACATCTTAACTGAGCGGGAGTGTTTAACTGTAATTTTAGAAATTAAACACTTCTGGCCCTTCATATATGGCAACCATTTTACTGTTGATACCGGCCATTTTCTTTAAGATGGTTGCAAAATACGAAGGATCCTGATGGAGATTAGCCCGTTGGGCCCTAAGGCTGAAAAATTACGGTTTTAATTGTACATTGCTTGTGTACCCAACATCAAAATGCTGATGGTCTATCCCAATTGCCTATACTGACCTTGGATTATGAGAAAGAGGAACAATCATATAATCTAATTGGATGGCCTAAGTTGTGGGATTGAGAATTTGAAAAAGATGATGCCTTCCTAAAGACTATTACTAAAGATACCATGATCTGGGAAGGATCTTTGTATAAGAAGGTCAAATTCAAGTGGTTACCCTTTTTGCACCAAAAAATAAAATACCACGCTATTATGGTAGGACATGGTCAAGTACGTCATAGTGGTTTAAGAAAAACCCAAGAGTGGTTAAAACCTGATACTATTGGAATACTATGACGAAAACAATTGAGAGACACTTAAGTCATGTCCATTTGTAAATATCATGGTGCAATCAACCCTACTTATCAGCATCATGTGATTCCACTGACTAAGGCATTTGAATTGGTAAGTATCGATGTTGTAGGATCTTTTCCTCAGGGGTTGCTTGGACACCTGTACATTATTATGGCTGTTGACCACAAACTAAATGGGTTGAGGTCATATCCATCGATACTCCCTCTGAGAGAAATACTGCGTTATACTATATCATCATATCATCACACAACATGGGTGCTTCAAAATACTTATGTCAGACAATGGAACAGACTTAAGTTCTCAACTTTTACAAGAGTTGTAAAAGTAATTCAATACTGCCCAACGGTTTGTCATTCATTATCATCTTTCAACTAATGGGGCCATTGAGCGAGTCAATGGAACTTTAGTCTCTATTTTAAGAAAGATGGCCTCAATGGACCCATATTGGAGGAACTTCTATTTACCTAGTGCTTTGTTCACTTACCAAATAAGTTGTCATCGAATTATCAAGATGTCTCCCTTGATATGTATTACATTTGAGGTCCCTCAGCCCCTTCAAGTGTTCAAACAATACTTGAGTAAAACATACCAGAAAAAGTTTGATTTAGTTATGAGGAATCTGGCTGATGAGATTAATTGCTTTCAAGCTCAAGCCATGGAATCAATTGAATTAACCGCTAAATAGAAGACTCAAAAAGTAACAATATAGACCTGTTTTGTCTAAATATCAGAGTGGAGATTATATTATGTACCACCACTCCTGACCTGGTAGAAGAACCAAGAAGTTGTGATCTAACTGGTCTGGTCCTTATTGAGTTATACTCTGAAAGGGGTTAGAATATATAATTGTCAATGTAAAGATGGGTATAGTTGTAAAATGTATCCATCCTAGATTTTTACGGATTCATCCTCCTCCACAATCAAAACTTGAGAGGGTAAGTGTCAGAACTTATCTGAATTCTTCCGTTCCCAAAACTTTTATCCCAAATATTCCACTGATAATATCAGAGGGGAACTTAATGAATCTAATCTTATCAAGTTTAGCATGAATGATCACGCTTATCTAGATCAGGTGATATCATAAGACTTGATTGCTCAGTGATTGAAAATGTCTGATAAACCCTGAACTACTTCGAAACCTATAAATATTCAATCCTTTTTATAATAAAATAGGTCTAATTAAAACCTTATATTTACTATCTTTTGTATCTTTTTGGATATTCCATAAAGCAACTTTGAGACTTATCTAGATATAGCAGAAGTGCAATTTAAAACTTTAAAAAGATGCTATACAAGAAAAATTTAGAGGAAAGTGGCTCCTCTACATATGCCCTTTCCCATAATGACATCATTATTATAGGACGTTCATCTGTGGGACATGGAGCGGTGAAAAAGACTCAGCAATGGTTGAGAAAACACTGTTATTGGGTTTGAATGTGGAGCTCATCCAAAAAGTTTTAGAGGCTTGTTTAACTTGTGCACAATATTGGTCCAGACCTTTAGTAATATATCAAGTGGTGGCTCCGTTGAGCCTCTTCAACGATGTCAATATTAATGTGGTAGACACCTTTCCCATTATCTTTTACGAACATAAGTATTTCCTAAAAGCTGTAGACCACTTGAACAAATGGGTCAAGGAAAACTCTGTTCTGGCTGCAACTTCAAAGGTTACATCCTTATTTCTATTTAGATCCATTTTCACTCAACGCAGATGTCAACAGACTTTACCTTCTAATTGACTTAACTTCAACTCTCAGGTAGTCCAGAATCAAGCTTCGTTATCTAGTACTAATTAATGTAATAACGCACTGTAAATTCCATCCATTATTGGAGAGGTATAACGTGAATATGGGACCTTAGTTTCTATCTTGCATAAGATGGCCCACCTCCAATCATATGCGCTGAAACTACCATCTTCCCAGCGCTCTATTAGTCTACTTGATAGTACCAAAGAATCAAGATTATAAAAGCTTTATATAGGCGTACTCCCCGACTACCAAGTAGATTGTAACCCATACGAATTTCTCAGTGCCCAAGAACTCTAAACTAAATATTAAGGCCCTAGCTGACAAAAATATTAACTAAAAGTTCTTTTTAACTATTAAATTATCTCATCTACATCAAAGAGACGTCCCGTTTTAATGCTTGTTGATCCTCCTTGCAAACTCTCCAACTTGGAAACCTGGTTCCACTCATATTACCATTGACCCAGGGGTTAACAAAACAAACTTGAAGTCCCTTTGGTCAAGGTCCTACCACGTCATAGATAAAAGGTGAATTCTGAGTACTCTTTTGTTGACGTTACCAAGGGACAGTGGATAACTGAGTTTTTGCCTCACTCAATGGTTATATGTTCCCTCCAACATATTATTGAAGGGGATTTGTTGGAATTTGAGATAATAAACATATTTGGAGTTTAACTCACAAATAAAACATAGATGAGCAAATTGTCAAACATCTTGATCAAAACCTGGCATCAAAGGCGCTTGGAACCTGATTAGGAAGCATACTGCGCACATGAACCAATGGAGACGCGTTATGGATTGACCCCTACGCTTTAGAACTACAAAAAGGATGACTTTAATATTAAAATCTTTTGTCATTGCTGATGGAGAACAATGTAGGATTAAACAAGGCAGTTGATCTGGAATGATTTGGAAGATAGTGATCATAAGGATTCATGGAGGCCTTCTCAATGACGCTTACCAAATTGCAATAAAAAACCAGTCCCTTTTAATTTAAAGTCTAAATAACCCATCTTAACTACTTAAAACACTCTAGTAATTTACCAGCACTAAGTCTCATCAGAACCTCAGTTTAAAGTCTTAAGAACTTATAAGCTAACAAACTCCATGTGTTCTCTCCATTAGGGGGTCATTATTCGCTTTATTATAGGCTTTTGTAATAATTAGTAAAAAAATTAAACAGTCAGGTTCTCACCATCTTCTTCTCATGGGTCAGTGAGGAATCTATTATACTCAACATTTATGCCCCATCAACACCACAGAACATGTTGACTTTCTTATAAGAATTATTTTTGGGAATAAAGAGGTACTTACTATATCTGAGGAAGTTCAAATAAGAAGTAAATATCAACTCAAACAATGGTGCTCCACTGACGTTAGACCTGCTGATAAAACTTTGAACAATGAGATAATAAATGGACAATTGGATCTTTGAATCTCACCTAATTCCTCTGGATCACATGGATAAGTTCTTGCCATTTGGAGTTTCCTTATCCTTCAATCCAGAAATACTACAAAGCTATAAATATCTCTGAATTTTAGCTAGTAAACACACTTATTTTTACCCACTTTCTTTTACTTGCTTCAATAAGAAAATTTTGCCAGCCAGATAGCAGAGATTTGCCTTAGTGATAAGCATCTATTCTGCTATGAGATAGCCCTAGAAACTAGCTGTTTTATTAGAAGATCCGGTGGTAATAAAATGTTAAGTTTTATGTAGCCTTTGAAGGAACTGGACTTTGAAATATAAGAAAAAATATAAAAAGTCTCACAAAAAATCTAATTGATAATTATATTTTGTCTAATAATTATAATTATTGAACAAAAGTGATGACTGATCATTAACCAATAATATCTTAGTATCTCATTGGCGATATGACATTTTAAATCCTTAAATTATCAAAGGCCCATATAACCCTCACACTCAATTTTATTGGTGTAATTCATATGCACGCCACCATATTCAAAGGGTACGCTAGTTTTGATGTCCCATATAGACTAAATTTTACCGCCACTAATAAAATCTAAAAAATTTAAGTTGAAAACAACAAAGTCTTGGATTTAATAGACTATCATCTAGCCACTATATCTTTGAACCCAGGTAAACATCCACTGACTCACCCTAATGGAGTAAGGTAAGCATTTTAAAACACTTTTCAACGAGGAATTTTCAAAATGGATATATCAGAAATTTAATCATTCCATATAAATCCCCCTTTTTTACAAATACCCCTTAACAACATAGGGCTCACTTAAACGAACAAAATAACTGACGCAGATAAATGCATTGCTGCTTGGTGGCACCCATGACCAAAGTGACTTCAACTCCTCTCCAACACAATTTCGCCCACCTTGAGATTAAGGTCCCTTAAAGGGAAAGGTATAGTACAGACTTTTAAATGGGTAGCAACAACAATTTGATTTCAGGAATTAGACATCAATAACTAACACCGTCTCAGTATGCTGTATGGTTACACACAGATCACCAAATGGAAGAGTTAACAAGATACTTTACGCGCTGGTATACTGCTCAGAAGCAAAGACATAAGGTACCCAAGTTCTTGATAGCACATGTGTGCTTGTCATTACCCTTTGAAGTATATGAGATGGTTCATCAACAGTACAATGAACTGCATCAATTGGATTAAAGTGACCCATGGTACATTAGAAAATTTAATAAATACATAAGATACAATCTCTTGGTAGCATATTCGTTCAGGATAAGATTGTCTTAAAAAGGAACTATGGTAACATATATGTTGGGCACCCCAAAAGTAAAGCCATGGCTGTATGAAATACCTTACAACTCCTATAGGACAAATCAAACTTAACTGCACCTCTACTTAAAGCATCCATCATTATACTTCTATATATCTGCCTGCTACCTATGGAATTGAATATTTTGTTTCAACCTTATTATTAAAGAATGGTCCAGAAAACCTGGGTAATTGGTGGTCATTATCGCTTACCAACGCGGATTCTAAAAAATAATTAAGATGCTATTAAAGTGACTGAGTAATATAGCTAAATTAGCTTATAAAGTAGTTTAAATAAATTTTAACCAACGTAGCATATGGGACAACATTAAAGCTGTTGTCAACGTGCGCCATCTTAAATCAGATAGTTAGCTGATATAAAACTAATAAAAGATCCATGATTGAGTGCTAGGGAGGTATCATAGTACAGCTCTAGAAACTTTTAGCCTAAAGATCAGTTTAATAAATAGGTAATTCTTTCAAACAATTAAGCAATCATAACTATTTGTGGCACAAGATTGTCACAGAACCTTTCCTCCAACAATACGGTTTATAGTATGGCGATTCCTTAGTCCTTTAATGTACAAGTAGGTGTTGGATTCAGTACTGTGTGCGATCAATTAGACCCTAAAAGGTATTGCCTCTTAGGGTCAAACTACCTTAAAAGTTTTAAATTTGTGGACAATTGAAGGTAGGAGTCTCTAATCCATCCAATGCTTGCATCTTAGAGGCTACCATAAGCCAATATGAACAAGTAATTAATTTTATAACAATCAACATAAAACTAAGGAACTTTTTAGAAATTACCATCATCAATGGCATAATGAATTACATGCCAGCCTTCAAAATAGGAGTTTAATCATCCCATTTAAAGTTACACTCACTATATAACCCTCCTGACACTTATGTTTATGGCTCATATAAGAGGGGATAAACGTCCTAAATTATGGAGAGCAAGCACCTTACCTTCATCTCAAACTGAAAAACCACCATGTTTGGACGTCTAACAGGGATGATAGGAAAGGCATAAAAGCCATACACTAGTACTATCTAAAACTCTAGACCCCACAAATGCCAGCCTACCTTAACCCCCTTTTAAACTAGTCAATGTTCAGGTTAAAGTAGTGGTTTGTAAAACCAAGGAGTACTATCAGTAGTAAAAGAATATAATTTCATATACCTAAGGAGGCATGGGACTTGTCAAATACAAAAAAAACAATCCTAACTAAGAATTAGATTGTTCAGGTGATCGATCCTAACAAAAAAACCTACAATAGTATAGCTCAAGAGATAAACTTCTCAAAAGAGTTGGGTTTGGCAAATACTATAGTTCCTAAAACTTTATTGCAATACCTCACCTCTCACCCAAACGCAATGGGCCCCATACCATCCATATCCACTTTATAGGATTACTCTATATCATCAAACATACCTATGGTTTTTTTAAAATCGTCACAGGACCAAATCACTGCAGGGCGTAACAAAACCCTCTAATTATTCATTGTAATAAATTTGAAAAACTTCTAACCCTATTAAAATAATATCACTAGCTGGAATTAGCTATTAAGTTGCTTACATATTCCTTACTTCCATAGGACAAAAGAAGATGTAGGAAAATACTTGCCACCTCACACTACACCCAAAAACCCATGACCACGTCTGGAAATTCCTTACATTTTCATATAAAGTTGAATAAGGGTCTAAAAAACAGAGTATATTGACCAGTATACATCATAATACCCTAGTCCATTGTATAGAGAGCTGCACACACAAGATCATTTGGTATGTTAGTATCACGTCTATTTCAGATACTCAAGAAATCACATTTTGCCCCATTTGTGATTCTTTTAGAATTAGTCTATCTACAATCCTAGCGACTCCTAGATCAATAATAGCAGTCACAGCATTATGATTAACATATAATGTCATTATGGAAGCCATTACAAGGCGTCATCAACCAAAGTGGAAGTGCTCATAAAATTTCGATGTCATCTCACCTGTAATAACTAATATTAATTCTTTGGTCCATGCCTCCTAAATGGTGCCACCTAATAAAAGAATAAGAGTCTACCTAGTTTCTGGATATAGACCCATATTACCATACCTATGTTATTTAGACGCTATTCCAATACTCTCAGGTCTTGTCGCTGAGTCCACCATCTCTACCCTGACAAAAATGATGATTTTTTTAAAATTTTTACCCTCATTAGTTAAGGTTAATACATGTATCTCATTACACTTTTGTTTATTTTTTATTTTTTTGTTGAATTTTTTATCTTAATATAGCTTATTTTATTTACTGTTATGCTATCTTATTATATATTACTTTTATTGGTGATGCTTATCCAACGGTCATCCTAACTTATTTAAATGATAACCTATAACAAATTTTATTTATACTCTATATATAAATGACTAACATATATTTTTTCAAAAATTACTTAATATGTTTTTGCATAAACACTTACTAATTATTAGAGCTAGGTCAATCTTGGTGAATTAAACTTGCAAAGGGTATCTTAATCCAAAGATCATTGACTCTTTAAATTTTCATGGGTTTATAAAAAGTTTTCCATTGTAATGCTATTCACCCTTATTACATATCTTAGATGCAATTAGTTTTACTAATTTTACTTATTTGTATTTATAAAATTATAAATTGTTTCTTTATCTATATATATATTGTATCATAGTATATATGTTTCTAGAATGGCAATGCATTGCCTATGTGGACAATTACAAGTCTGATATTGTGAAAAAAGCGTTTCAGATGAAAATAGTAATAATATTGACCAAAAACCCTAGCTAATTCTCGGTGGAATCCCTCAAATTGAGGCAATACAATTTCCCCCGCTCCTCTGCCAAATAGGCTTTCAGTTAGTAGCAGGGTTATGTCAAATTGTTGGTGAAATCCGATGACATTTAGAGGTCCTTCTCATATTACAGCTAATTTAGTTTAACTTAAACCACTTAGACTGGTCCCTTTTATAGGATTGAAGGGGGTCCCACAAGGTGCAAATTTTTTCCCACCCAATTATTGGGTAAAATATTAAATTTACCTCACAGACTTATCCTACCTGCCATTGCCCCCCATCAGCCGTTCCATCAAAGAGAGGTGAGTTTCAAGAGCTCCAATAGGTCAAATACCCATATTCCCTAATTTGGACATTCATAGCCTGATCCAAACTTTGAGCTTTGACACAATTATATTAATCACAGAGATATTGAGAGGGTTTGCTTCTTGACCCTGCCCTTATTACTAGTAAAACCATATAAAACTCAGTCCTTTGTTTTAATTAAAATATTGGTATATTAATTACAAGTGGGTAAATAACCCCATAAGTGTTTAGCCCAGAAGTAGAGAAACAGACTTCTCCTGCAGCAAATTGTTGTAATTCAGGTGTGAAAACGCACCAGCAAGCCAACAAAAAGCCTGAATTTTAACCTTTAGTGCTTACTACAGAGGGTAATAAACCACAAAACAATTATCCAAAATGGAGGGTGTTAAGGTAATTAACCTTCACATTCTCCCCACTGCCTCTGACCCCCAGATAAATGCTTTTGCCCAACAGTTAGCCAGTGCACTGTATCAACTTATAATCTTAAATAACGCATATGCCAATCCTCTCATGAGACTGCTCCAGTCATTTCCAAACACCCTTTAATAGACAAGTTTACCCCATGTAAGGGTACCGTTGCCTCATTTCTCTTTGTGTATGAGACTGTTATGGAAGGGACAACTAATCCCCAAAAAGCAAAGAAAACTTCCCCTGCCTCGGCCTCTCCACCCAAGAGGTGATGGTACCTTATATAACACCCTTAAAACTTGGGCCGAGGTAAAGAAAGCGCTCATTGAGGAGTTTGGATCTCTGAAGAGCTTACAAAGGCAAAAACAGGCCTTTATGTGCCTTAGTCTGAAAGAGGAAGATGTGATCACCTCTTTTGTTGAGCAATTCTATAGTGAAGCTAAACCTTTGTTGTTTGCCAAGATGCTCCATTTTGATAATGCTATTGCTGCTGTTTTGGCTGTATTGGCGCCTCATCCCTCTTTGGTGATGCATATCTCTGCCATCATGCGCTCCTTCCAAAGTATACGGGACATCAAGGAGGCTATTAGAAGTGGATGACTTCAATAAACAGTGTCGGGATTCTCCCTTTATTGGGGGGAAGCCCCAACTAGGGGTCACGACCTGTCTTTGGGCAGATGCTGGATTGGGCTCCCCATTAACTTGTGGTAAGCCTGATCTGAAGTATTGGGGACCAGCCCTGATAATTAAATTATAATTTATATAAAATCAGCACCAGCGACTAATGCCTAGGATGCTGAACGCTCAATCAGGTCATGGCGAAATTCCTTTTGGTGCTTGCACCCAATCAAATTACCCCTTTGGGTGCACTGGCGACTTATGCCAAAGATGCGCCCATTCCCCATGTATTATTTGTCTCCCTCAGCTTCTGAGAATCAATGCTGAATCCACTTGTTCCCAATCCATTAAGGTTCTTAGATACCTTGAGGATCATTTAATAAAATTCACCGATTTCTCCCCATCTCATTTCCATTTTTAGCTTTTCTTTGGGCCTTGATGGCCTCTTAACTCACTGGGGGCTTTGGAGCCCTGTTAATAGGGTTCAGGTTGGAGCTCCTCCCCCAAAAACCCAACAAACAGGATGATAAGCCAGGAGCTCTGAGGCAAAACTCTACTTTAAACCCTCCAGCCTCTTCTATGGCTGTCTCCCTTTAAAAATCTGCTCCCACGTTGATCACATAACGAGATGCTCCTTCCCTATGTGAAGATAGACAGAGGATACTAGCGGTGATGGGGCAGCGCTCCCCTCCATATCCAGCTCCCAAAGTTCAGCCGTAAAGTTAGCTATCACTTTGCCATGCTCTCCTCCTTTGTCAAAATGGGCTTTCTAAAGTGCCTCAATTGTTGCGTTCTGCAAAGGCACTATCTCTATCCCCCTCATCATCTCCTCCAGCCATCTCTGCTCAAAACCTGTAGCCATGTGGCAGCACAAACTCCTACATCAAAGGCTAAATATAGAGACTTAACAATTACAGCATCTCCTCAAAAATTACCCGGTTAATTAATCGCCTTAAGACCTCTCCTGTAACAAAGGAAACCCTGACTTTACCTCCCAAATAAAGGGAATCTTTGACGTGCATTGATAATCCCTCTGTCAAAAAATCTGAAGGTGGTTGTGAAGATGTCAGTTAATATGTCTTAGGAGCCCCAGGTGAAGTGGAGATACCCAATAAGTTGAGCCCTGAGAGAGTGGATCTGGATAATATCCCCCCATCAAATTTATATTTCAAGTGTTGTGGGGTTTTGAGGTCGTAGACAGTGTCAGTGACGCTGACCAGTTCATTGCCACATTGATTCACCCAGTGTGTTAATACCCTGCAGTCTATCCAAGAGAAATACCCTGATATTGCCAAAATACTAGCCTCTACTCTCTTTAAAGAGGGTCCTCGCTTATTCCCTCAATTTTTGTGGAACCTTAACCAAAGCGGAAGTTTTCATCATTAAAGTGCTGGTTAGAGCTATCCTTGAGACTGGATCTCCAGTGAACATTGCGTCAACCAAACTTATTAAGAAAATAAAGCTGGCCCCTGACCTCAACTACAATCAAGAAATTGGAACTTCAGGTCTAAACAAAACCTGCGCCATTGGGGCGTACTATTCTCTGCCCATCCATTTGGGAAGCTCATCTTAACAGCTCCAGCGGTGGCCCTGGACAGCAATACCTATGATCTACTCTTTGGTACCCAATTCATGCTTGAGTATGAAGTAATTATTAACTTGAAGCAGGGTTATTTATCCCTGCTTAAATATGAGGTTCCACTGATTTTGACTAAAGAGGAGCTTAACAAAATAAGAATATGCTTGCACAGTTGAGTATCCCTCTTCCGCCTTATCCCTACATCACACCAAGGCAGGACAACTAAAAAAGGTTGCTTCAATTAGTGGACGCGCTTTAGGGAATCCCTCCCTATGCTTCTGAAGAGGTAGTCATCTAGGCTGGTGAAAAAAGGGTAGTAAAACAAAGATTATCTTGCAAATCCCACACAATTCCTACTGCACCTAATTAGCATAAATGGAGTTAGCCCTTTAAAGCCCTGAGTTTTGCATGGCGTGCTAGACCCCGCCTATCAAAGACCTATCAACCTCCTGCTAGGGAATCTCATTAATAAGGATATGGTTGTTAAAGCATCTGGGGATTGGAAGTAGCCTGCTGATTCCCTTTGAGGAAATAAAGCAAGTTCACTTTATTGCGTCTATGGCAGATATGGACTTACCCGCTGACCAGTCTTTATGTACTCTACCTAATGTTCACATCTCTGATGAACTAACCCCAGCTGAACTTGATAAAGTCCATACCCTACTCGAGGCCTACAGCGACATTTCTCCAAATCTGACACAAACAATGGGCACTTGAAGGGTTGGACTCAAATTATTTACGTCAGGGAGGCTCAACCCATCCGCTCCAAAACCTACCAAAAATCAAAAGTTGAGGAACTACAGATGTGGATGGAGCTCAAACTTCTTCTGAGCTGGGTTGCTAATGCCTTCCCAAAGCCCTTGGTCATACCCTCTCCTAATGATAAAAAAGAAAAATTGAGTCATTAGGTACTGATGGACTACTGCAAACTGAACAACCTCACTAAGAAGAATAGTTACCCTATCCCCCAATTATGACGCTCTGGCCCAACTCTCAGTGTATAAATTTTTCTCCGCAATGGACTTGGCTAGCGGGTACTGGCAGATGGACCTTTCTCTACAGGATCAGGAGAAGCGTGATCTTATCTGCATCGATGGTTTGTTCCAACCCACTAGGCTAACTCAAAGGTTGTGTAATGTGCCTGCTACTTTTCAGCGGGTGATGGATAACATTTTAGGACCTTAAGATGAGCTGTGTGATCGTCTAAATTAGACATCATAATCTTCTCCAAGACGTTTAACAAGCATCTCATGAACCTAAAGGAGGTGTTTCAACGCTTGCAGGCATATAACATCAAACTAAAGCCCTCCAAGTGTACTTTTTTCCAGAAGAAGCTAGATTTTTTCACGCACGCCATCTCAAAAGATGGGATCACAACCTCTACAAATTAAGGTCAAAGCAATATTAAGATGCCAGAGCCCAAAACCCTTCAGAAATTCAGGTATTCTTGGGCATGATGGGGTATTACCATAAGTTTATCCCAAAATTCACCCAGCTCAGCATGCCCCTTGTCCACCTCCTGGCTAAGAACACCCCCTTCTATTGGGTTGCTGAACAAAAGGCCGCGTTTGAGACTCTGTAGGAGCTATTGCTAAAAAGGCCAATACTCCGCCACCATGACTAAGCAAGCCCTTCAATTTGATCACGGATGCCTATGACTATGCTGTTGGAGCTATTTTGGCTCAATTGGATGAAATGGGGTTGATCATCCCATGCCCCACTTTAGCTAAATGCTTTCAAAAGCTGAACGCAATTACAGCGTCACTGAGAAGGAGTGCCTAGCTGTCCTGGTCGCTGTAAAATAATACTGCCCATTCCTATATGGGACTTCCTTTAAAGTGATCATAGACCACGCCTTTGCAAAGTAGTTGCAGAATATACAGTGCCCCGCAGGAAGGTTGGCTTGCTGGGATCTGAAGCTCCAGCATTACGATATGACAATTGAGCACTGGGCGGGAACTCGCCATATGAATTTAGATGGGTTGACGCGGCTGCCTGAGTCATTTTGATAATAGTGAAACCAAGAGGTTACATGATTTCCTCATGGCTCCTGACGCGTGGGATGATGAAGACAAACCAGTACAGAAGATGCTAGCTCAGCACTTTCGCAACACCAAGGTGGAAAATGGGAAGTTATACAAGAAAGTAGAGGTGCACTAGTTGTCCTATCTCTGGTCGTCAGAACGAGTACTGGTGATCCTAGAGTCCCACACTATAGGCCGTGGTAGAGTCCACAAACCTATGAGTGGGTAATAGAGTATATTACTGGGAAGGCATCATGGAGACCATAGATGAAGTCCTGGATACCTGTCTTATTTGTAAAATTTAATCTAGCTACAAGACCCAATGTCAGTATTAACCAACTACGCCCCAACAACCCTTACACACTATAAGCTTGGGTGTGATAAAGTCCTCTACCTCAGACTACCAGTGGCAACTCTTATATACTGGTTGGAATTGATCACTTAACCAAATGGATTGAAGCTGTTGCTCTCCACGCTCAGACTTATAAAGACACGGCCACTTTCTAACACCAGTATGTCTTCACCCAGCATGGGTGTCCCTGATTCTCCTATGTGCCAATGAGTAAAATTTTTTCTCTAGAGTGGTAAAGCTCCTTGACACTTTCATGAGGGCTCAACAACTCTTCTAGGCCCCCTATAACCTATCCACAAATGGTGCTGTAGAAAGAGTTAACTGAACTATGGTCTCAATACTCTTCAAAAAATGGCCAATTTAGGCTCTCTCCACTGGGATTTCTACTTATCCAGTGCCCTTATGGTTTACTGGATTAGCTACCATTGCATCCTCATATGTCCCCTATCATTATGCTGTATTGATGAGAACCTGGGATACCAGCTCCACTAGCCAAAAATTATTTTATCCGAAAGAACTGACCCAGAGTAAGACATGAAAAATTTAATCCAGCACATCGTTAAATTACAAGCAGTGGCTATGACTATTTTTGAAAAGATGTCACTAAAGAAGGACAAGCAGCTAATGAGCTCCGGTCTCCTCTTACTTCCTTCCAAGCATAGGACTTGGTGTTGTATTACCACAATTAGATCGCTCCTAGAAGTGAGAAGCTCAGGTTTACCTGCTAAGGACCCTTTGTAGCCACTTATAAGCGAGGGGATGAGTACTCTATCAAATCCTTGCTTCTGGAGTCACTGTCAACTGGGGATATGGCCGGTCTTTGCGCCTTTATTCACCCCTAACGCTATTGAAGGGGTAATGTCAGACGATTTACAATTTCAATAATGTGAAAAGAGCGTTTTTGGAGGAAAATAGCGATTATTTTGACTATAGACCCTGGATATTTCTTGGTGGAACCTCTCAAACTGAGGCAATGCAATTTCAATCACTCCTCGGCCAAATAGTCCTACGGTTAGTAGCATGGTTATGCCAAATTGTTGGCGGAATCAGGGGAGCCATGTGGAGGTTCTTCCCATCTTAAAGCTAGTTTAGTAAAACCTACACCGCAGAGCTGGCTCCTTTTATAGGGTTGATGGGGTCCCACAAGGTGCAAATATTTCCCACCCAATGATTAGGTCAAATATATTAAAAACTTACCTCACAGATTTATCCTACCTGCCATCGCCCTCCATTGGCCGTTCTGTCAAAGTGGAGTGATTTTAAGAGCTCTGATAGTCAATCCCAATATTTTCTTAGATCAGAAATTCTTAGCCTAATCCAAACTTTGAGCCTCGACAAAATTAAATACTAAGCATCAAGATATTGAGAGGGTTTGCTCTTTGACCCCATAATCAACTTAATAAAAAATCATATTAAATCCAACTTTTTAGTATTATTAAAATCTTCATATTTTAAGTCCCGTGGTCTACAATCCCTTAATAATGATTACTACCGCATTTAAAAAAAATATTTCTCCTGAAAAATATTGTTGTAATAAGGAGAAAAAACGCATCAGTGAGCACTTGAAAACTTGAATTCCAACATATAACAATAATCAGATATGCTTATTGACACACAGTTATTGTTTGAGCGCAATGGAATCTTCAATATGAAACTGGGTTATCACTCCTTACTTAATTAAAGAATCATCTTGTTCTAACTAATAAAAGACCCAACAAAAATATTCTTGATCAGTTGAGTAACCTTCTCTGCATTATCAATGCACTATACAACATCTGGTGTGGAATACAAAGAGGCTACCTGATTTGGTAAACGTGTTATAGGAATTCCTTTTTATAAATCAGAAGAGTTAATAGTTAAGTCTGGTGAACAACGGGTGACTGACACCAAGATTACTTTACAAATCCCACATAACTGATTATTACACATAACAAGCATTAATAGAGTAAGTCCTTTAGAACCTTGAGTATTGCCTGGTATACTAGATCCTGCCTATCAACGACCTATCAATATTCTATTGGGTCATCTCAAGAAAAGGGACAATATTGTAAGGAAGCATCAGAAGATAGTAAAAGGTCTGATAGTTTCCATTTATATTCAAGAGGTCACTTATCAGTTATATGTTAGATATGGGCTTACCTACTTAAAACGGTTATTCACTTTTCCCAACGTATATATTTCAAATGAAATAACCCTGACGAGTTAGAAGAAGTTCACTCTTTATTTTATATACAGTGGTATTTTAAGCTAAATCTGATATGGATTATGAGTACATGGAGGATGGAGCCACACAAATGATGTTGGTGATGCCAGTCTTATCCAGTATAAACCTTTACATAAGTCAAAATTCAAAGAGAAAAACAAGAGAGGACAGAGCTCAAACAATTACTAGACGCTGGGTTATTAGTTCCTTCCCAGAGTCCTTGAGCGCCTCATCTCATGCTTATTAAAAAGAAAAACGGAGGTCATTGGGTAATTATGGACTAACAATAAGATGATAATTCCATGAAAAAAGATAGCTATCCCAGCGCAACATTAATGATGATCTAACATAGCTTTCTGGATAAATTTTTCTCCGCTATGGATTTGGCCAGTGGATAATAGCAAATGAGCCTTTACACACAAGATCAGGAGAAATGTGCTCTCATTTGCAGTAAATGCTTATTAGCCCATGTTGGAATTGGGGAAGGGTATAGCTCATTGCAAATTTGCCCCTGATCTCAACAAATTGCAGGAGAAATTAAATCTCCAATTCTAAAGTGATGTAAAGGGGGTTTTCACCACTAGTTAGAATTATAAAACTTTAAAAGCTAATACTAAAAATCTAGTTTTTATACTTTTATTAGTGTAGGCGAGGGAATCAAAAGTGAACCCTCTTTGTAAGTTGATGCTAATGTTTAAACCTAGAGGCATGTAGTTAGGATTGCTTAGTAATGTCTGTAAATGGGAATATTGGGATTTGACCAATCGGATTGGTTGAGACCACCTTGCTATAATGAAAGGGGAGATGGGAAAGCAACAACTTGGAATGTAACCTTGAGGAAGAAACTTTATATATTTAGTCCATTCAGAAGGTGGAAATAAAATTTCACCTTGTTGGACCCCTCCAAACTTATAAAAGGGGCTATTCTTCGCGTTGTAGCTTAAATAGAGTAGTTGTATGACTTGGAGGGACCTCCAAATGGCTCCCTTGGTTCTGATATTGTTTCAAAATATCCCTTCTACAAAACTCGAGCTTTTTGGCCTAGTTTTATTATCGTTAACAGCATTGCCACAATTCAGAGGGTTCCACTGAGAATTGACCAGGGTCTTTTGGCTAATTTTATTTTAAAGAAACCTGAATCACTCTTAATATAACATCAGACTTGTAATTGTATGTCATCACCCCCTTCAAGAGCATTTGGGGGAGAATAAGAATGTAAGAAATAGCCAAGAACTCTGTTGATTTTAACTCCTGTAGCTAGGAATTTGATGAGTACTTCTCCCCTCGCTTGTAAGTGACTACAAAAGGTCCTTCCCAAATAGACCTTAGTTTCTCCCTTCTAGAGGTGATATAATTGTGGTAGTGAAGCACCAAGTCAGATACTTGGTAGCAAGGAAGAGGGGGACGGAGCTCATTAGTGGTTTGCCCTTCTTTGACAGTTTTTGCTAAATTAGTCATAGCCTCTGATTGTAATTGAATGATGCTCTGGGACAACTTCTTCATGGCTTGTGTCAGACATTTACAAGTATGAGGTATGGGAAAGAGCGGTTTTAATGTAAGTGAAGACCAAATTGGCCAGAAGACCTTGGTCAATTCTCGGTGGAACCATATAAATTGGAGTAACACTTTTAATACTGATATTAATAAAACCCAGGCAGATACCATGAGTCTGACTGATCAGATTGTGCCGACTATGCAGCGAATTCAGGGGAGTCCCTCAGAGGCTCTTTCCCTGGCCACCATCAGTTTAGTTCACTTTCCCTCATGACGACCAGCCTCTTTTATAGGGTTGGTGGGGGCTCCTCAGGGTGAAAAGTTTTCCCCCTTTCTGATTGGGCCCTTTTAATTAAATCCCTTCCAAATGGTCTTGTTTTCCTGACAGTTACATCCCCGTCAACCCTTGCATTGAAGCGATGCAAGTCTCAAACTAACTGATAGGCCGCTTTTGAATATTTCCCAATTTGGACAGCACCAATCAATCTGAACTTGAGGCACAAATAGTCTAAATTACAATTAACTGTTAGTCTCGAACTAACTGATAGGCCGTTTTTGAATATTTCTTAATTCAGACAGCACTAAGAAATCCAAGCCTGAACTATGAATTGTTTAATTATCACTATCATACTATTACAGAGCTTTTTGCTTTTTTCTGGTGCAGCACCTAATAAAAGAACAAAAACATATAAAACCATTTATTTTAATAAAGTGCCTGTTTATATTATTTTTGATAAAGTAGTAAGAGCAGCTCCTGCAATATTGTTGGATTTAAGGTGATACTGCACCGCGAGTCTACAAAAGGGCCAAAAATCCAACAGCTTGCTCAGGGCCAGTCCTATCAGTGAAAATGTTTTTAGAAGATAATGTTAGCACTCCAAATTCCTGTCTAAACAAAAAATGAAAAGGAGACATCTTAAGGATCTAGTGGTAACTGATACAGTAGGCCATGAGGGCACTTGGCAAGTACTGATCCTAGTAAAGGGGGTTAGAAGTGGCCATTTTCCTCAATATTGAGACCTGGGTTCCTTTGGCTCTTTCCACAGTACCATTTTTCGAAGGGTTGTAGGGGTCAGAAAAGAGCTGTTGAATGTCATAGAGGTAGCGAGGATCTTCACCACTCAGGAGGTGAAGTTTTTACCATTATCACAGAGCAGAACTTGGGGAAACTGTGTCATGTGAAGATATACTAGGGTAAAAAGATGGCATTAGCTTTAGCCGTCTGAGCTAGGAATGATACAGCCTTGACCCATTTATTAAGTGATCAATTTTTACCAAGATATATCGATTTTCACCCATAGTTTGGGGTAGAGGGCCAACCACATCTAGGCTTATGGTGTGGAAGGGCTGTTGAGGAGTGGTAGGTTGATATTGATACTAGACTTTAAAGCTGGATTGCTTTTTTGCATGTCATACAGGCGTCCAGGACTTTGATGATGGTCCTCATGATTTCCTCCCAGTAGTAGCGTTATTTCACCCACTCATAGGTTTTCCGCATTCTGCTATGCTCTAGGAGGGCATGAAACTCCATAATGACTGGTACACGCACTGAGGGTTAGGAGGTAGGGCAATCAGTTCACCCCTACTTTTTTGTATAGATCTACATTATCTACCTTAGTGTTACAAGAATGTTAAACTAGCATCTTATGGACAGGTTTTCCTCATCCTCCCAAGAATCAGGGGTTATTAGGCGGTCATGTAGCCTCTCTACTTCATTATTATCTAAGTGAAGGATGGGCAGCCAATTCAACCCATTGACATTCATGTGACTCGTCCTGGCTTGGTGCTCAATGGTCATATCATAGTGCTGGAACTTCAAAGCCCAGTGTGCCAACCGCCCAGTGAGATCTTTCATATTCTGTAGCCACTTTAGGGAGGTGTGATCAGTAATCACTTTAAACGAGGTCCCATATAATAATGGGCGATAATATTTAACAGCGAGCAAGATGGCCATGCACTCCTTCTCAGTGACGCTATAGTTGCATTTTGCCTAAGAAAGCATCTTGCTGAAGTATGAAATGGGGTGATCAACCCCATGCTCATTCATTTGAGCCAAGATATCTCCAACTGCGTAGTTGGAGGCATTAAACAGCATGAGGGGCTTACTAAAGTCAGGGTAGCGTAGGATTGGACGTCTCTGCAGCAGCTATTTTACCGATTTCAAAAGCAGACTGTTGTTCCACACCTCAAATGGAAATGGGTGTTCTTAGCTAAAAATCATATGAGGGGCTCACTGAGCTGAGCGTATTTGGGGATTAATTGATGGTAATACCCATCATGCCCAAGAACACCTGAATTTCATGGAGAGTTTTGGGGTCAGGCATCTCTGGTATCTCCTCAATCTTATCATGGAGAGGCTAGATCTCATCTGGGGAGATGGCATGGCCCAGTAAATACAACTTCTTCTAGAAGAAAGTACACTTGGAGGGCTTGAGCTTAATGTGAGAGGCCTGCAGGCGTTAGAAAACTTCCTCAAAGTGAAAAAGGCGCTCATTGAACGTTTTAGAAAAGATGGTGATATCATCAAGGTAGACAATTACGCAACTAAGCTTCAGATCCATCAAGATGTGGCCCATGGATCACTGAAAAGTTGCGGGCGCATTGCGCAACCCTTGTAGTAGTTGGGTAGGTTTAAAGGAGACCCTTACTGCAGATAAGCGCGACTTTTCCTGGTCTTGCGGAGAAAGGTCCATCTGCCATTATCCACTAGCGAGTTCCATGGCGGAAAAGAACTTGTACCAAGAGAATTGGGCCAAAGCGTTGTCAATTCGCGTGATTGGGTAGCTGTCCTTCTTTAATGAAGTTGTTAAGTTTGCGGTAGTCCATAACTGCCCAATGCCCACCATTCTTTTCTATGATCAATACTGGAGATGGCCAAGGGTTTTGAGAAGACACCAGTAGCCCAGCGTCCAGAAACTGTTTAAGCTCGGTCCTCATCTTTAGCTCCTCAAATTTTGATTTCTGATAAGTCTTGGATCAAATAGGCTTGGCATCATCAACGTCAATGCTATAAGTCCAACCCTTCATATGCCCATAGTCAGTATCAGATTTGGAGATAAATTCACTATATGACTCCAATAAAGAATGAACTTTATTAATCTCAGCGCGAGTTAGTTCATCGGAAATTTGAACGTTGGGCAAGCCATATTATTTGGTCAGCGGGTAGCCCCATATAGTATAGCCCAAAATGACTTGGTGGGTGTCCTCAATTGAATCAGCAGGGCTTTTCCAATCCCCTGATGCTTCTTTATAACATTGTCCTTGTAAGTGAGATTCCCCAGAAGAAGATTAATAGGTCGCTTGTAGGCGGGTTCTAGAATACATGGCAGCACCTGAGGTTCCATAGGACATAATCCATCAATGCTTGTTAAGTGAAGAAGGCATTTGTGGGAGATTTGCATGTAATCTTGGTGTCTATCACCTTTTGTTCACCCGCTTTAACTAATACCACTTCTGACACATACAAGGGAATGCCCTCTGAAGCATCCACAGAGTCAGACAGCTTCTTTGTGTTTCTGCCCGACATGGTTTAAGTAAGAGCGAGGGTGGAGGAAGAGTACTAAACGATGCAGATGTATTCTTTTTTCTTAAGCTCATCAAAGGTAAATAATAGGGAACCTTGTAATTTAGAAGAAGGAGAAATTCCTGTTCACATTTATTGATTCATCATACTTGATCATAATACTGAGTGCCAATGAGTAGGTCTTATGAGTTATTGTTTAATGCCACAGCTAAGGCAGCCAGTAGGAGTTTCCCAATTCGTATGGGTAGAGAAGAGTAGGCCCTAATAGCTTGCATATTGTTAGGCCCTGCAGTTCTTAACTCTTGCAAATAGTTCAAGTTGGCGCCAACTTATTTTTATTGATGAGCTTTGAAGAAACCACATTGACTGGAACACCCATATCAAAGACGGCTAAAACTTACATCTTATTAATGACAACCTCTACTTTGGTTATCGTGCTACCAAAAGTAGGGGGAGGGCGAGAATCTCCTTCAAACATAGAGAGGAGGTAAGGCGTTGAGCTATCGTAGAGTACTATTTTATATAGATAGAAGGGTATGAACCTGCTGGGTGATCAGATTACTGTACCAATAAGCTGGTCAGCATAACTGGCAGTATCAATCAACTCTAAGAACCTCAACGAGTGTTGAAGATAAGTTTGGCATGATATCATGAGTATCCCAATTCTTTCAGGCCTCAGCCTATCAGTAATCTGCTTTTCCATGGGAACTCCCAAGACATAATAGCCCGCATCTTCACCACCCCCTTCAGACTAGCATTAAAGGGATTGTCAAAGCATCATAATGAGTTTCTAAGAAGGGGCTGAGAAACTGGGTTGATCTCTTTACAAGGGCTGGCTTCTTCGCGTTTATCTACCCTTTTGGTTTTTGAGGGGCATCGTAGCTGTACCAATTTTGGGGCCACTGGAGGAGAAAAACCCTTCAGGTGAGAGGTCTGAGGAGCTAGCATCGGCGAGGTAAATACTTTAACTACGCTAGCTTTGGGTTGATCAGCTGCTGTGTGCTTTTCTGAAATAAGTGGTTTAGCTTTGGTGACATGGTCCATTAACCTATTTTTTAGTAGAGGCGAATGGCACATGAGAAAGGGGTTAGTCTTAGGAGCCACGTGGAAGGTCTTTTTGGCTGACAAAAGAAGACTATGGTGGCAAGGTAGGGCAGGAAGCGCTGCCCTAATGATGATGGTGCATTCTGACATACGGGCTTGAGAGTCTGAGGTTGATTGGGTGGAGGAAGATCAGGTTTGAGTTGCACCGCAGGAACTGATCTCAGAGTAGTAGCCATCATAGGGCGGCCCATGGGGCTCATCATAGCCTCCTGAAGTCGGGCTACGGTTGAGTAATTCTAAATGGTCAGAACCTGAGGGTTTGACTCAAAACGTGAAGTAGCTTCAACGTTATAAATATCTGCCACTTCTAGCATTTCCTCCTTAATATCATGGATAGTCTGGAGTGACGTTTAATGAAGATAAGATGCTGGGCTAAAGAAGGGGTGAGAAGCTAAGCCAGCTAGAATGGATGCAAGGGCATCATCAAGGGGTAGCACTTTTGTGAGTAATTATTGCGAGCTTCCTAATATAAACATTCAACAAAATTGGAGATTGATTCTCCCTTCTACATTATAAGGCACTGAAGGCCTGTTTCCTCCGATGTAAACTTTGGGTTTAAATAATCCTTCCACAAGGGCTTCCTTTACCTCCGCTCAGGAGCTGACCATGGCCATATTAGGAACCATTATCTCTTGGGCCAGGCGACTCAAGCAAGGTAGGAGGTACTTAATTTTCTGCTCATTGGGGGTTCTTCAATAATAGATTCATAAAAATAGAGGAACAAGGCGATACTAACCTCACCTGGGGCAAACTTGTCTTGCAAAGGGGGGTTTTTAATTACTGGAGGGGCCCCATGAGAAGGGTGCTTTTCAAGCTTTTTGATTCGAGCTAGAGAATTCACAAGCTGTTGTTCCAATGCGCTATTCTTGGTTCACAAGCAGAGGGTGGCTAGAAGGGTCAATCACCCAAGAAGCTTCCATTTTAACTGGTCTTGTGGTGTACTACCCCATGTAGTGAGCACCACTTGTTGAAATTGGGGAAGGGTGTATGCTTGCTGGTGCAAATTTTCCTCAATTTATTAAAAAATTGTAGTAGAAATTAAATTTATAGTGCTGAAGTAATGTAAAGGGGGTTTTAGCCACTAGTTAGATTGATAAAACTTTATAAGTTAATAAAAGAAGTTGAGTTTTTATAATTTTTTTTTAGTGTAGGTGAAGTTTTTCCACTTGGTGTAAATTTCCAAGCAAAATCATATGGAAAAAAGAAAGTCTCAATCACCTGTTGTAGTTTTGCTCCAATGTCCTTGGATTCCCCGCTGGCTACCCCAGTGTGGGGCAGCAGCGAAACTCCAACTGCCATTTTTCATCTGACAGAAAATCGCGCTCATACTGGCTCGCCCAGTCATACCAAACCCCTGGGATGATTTGTTCCTCCCAAGGATTTAGACGCTTACCTCACTCATACCCAAGCATTGCCTCGTTGCCCCCTGGTGCTCTCCCATAGCAACATGCGTTTTGGCATTAGGGTCGATTATGGGAAACTTTTCCCCTACCATGACCAAGCCATTATTGAATTGGCTCAGGTGGTGATGCATCCTGCCAGTTTTATTGACTACCTCCCCTATAAGGTGTATTTTAATCTCAGCTCCACTTGTGAAGCTGATGCTGCCACTGCAGCAACTGTGCGCCTGGTTTACTAGGGTACCCCTCTCCCCACAACTCAGACCTGGCTGCCAGTGGATACCACTTTGGTGGTTCAGTTCAATAAATTGCCCACCCACCTTCCCCCTGAGGTGCTCCACCAGGAGCTGATGGAAGGTTTAGCAGCCTATGGCTCCAACCCCATCTTGCAACGTGTGGTCCCAAATGGGGCCACATGCCTTGCTGGGACTCAGGCGTATGCCATGATCATCCCTGAGTCATTTAATAATGCCTTGGTGCTTCCCCCTCACATCATCATCCCCTCTGCCCTGAACATCCGTTCTGGGCCCACGTCAAGGGCGGGCGGATGATCTGTCCATCCTGTTTTGAGTTGGACCACTCAAAACATAAAAAATGCCCATCATTAGCTGCTTCTGATGGCTCTGATTTTCATCCGCTGGCAACTAATCTGCCGCCCACCCCATGCCAACTTCAGTATGGGTATGATCTTACCTCCCCCTCCCCTTAAAATACTGTTGCTGCAGCTGCACCTGCAGCCACCAATAAACCTATTCCTCGCCCCAGTGCCACAAATTCTCCCTCCAATAAAGCACAGGATTGGACCCCAGTTCACTCCCATGCATCCTGATAAACCAAACAAACCTTAGGAATATGCCAATATCTCAATTCAATTCAAACAAAATCCTTGGGATCTATTGGCTGAAATTGATGAGTCCAGGAATATTATTGGATACTGCACTATCCAACTTAAGCGGTTTGTGTTTATTGACCCCAAAGCTATGCAACCACCTCATTTATACGCCCACCAGCAAAACGCTGAACCATTCCGCGGTGACCACCAGCTGGGTTTTAAAGCAACAGCTAAGACAGATTGTTGTCCTCTCCAAAAAGCTGCTGCCAAATCAGTGGCAATTCTCACAGGAGAAATCCCTCCTCCCATTATCCAGTCACCGCCAATAAGCTCTAAAAGCAGATGGTGACCAATTTTCACAAATCCACCAATAACGCCATCCAGCATGTGGCAGAGGTAGTTTGGAGTCCCAAATCAAGATTACCTGCACCTATATCGCCACATTTGTAAAGCTACCTGATGCAAACATGAAAGCTGAAGCAGCTTTGGCCAATTACGTTGGATCTGTTCTATTCAACCGCTTTCTTCCTGCCACCCTATCATCAGAAATTTATCTCTTCATTTCGCTGATGCCCTGACGCCCCTGCTCTCGACCATAGACCCATGCCCTACTTTGGGGTGAAGCAGAAGCCGAGGATGAGCACCCTGACCCCCCTCCCCTTCCACAATGATAGGATAAGTGGTTCCTGCTGTCCCACCTGGTAGGTTGTGTTTGCGTTTTGTGTATTGTCTGCTCATTTTGGCCGTTCATTCATTTTGTTTGGTGAGGATTTATTTGTTATTAGTGTAAGCAAGGGGATCAAAAGCGAACCCTCTTAATAAGTTGATGCTAATATTTAAGCGTTGAAGCTTATAGTTAGGATTGCTTAGTAATGTCTGAAATTGGGAACATTATGATTTGACCAATTGGATTGGTTAAGACCACCTCGCTTCAATGCAAGGGAAGATGGGAAAGCAACAACTGGGAATGTAACCTTGAGGAAGAAACAGCACATATTTATTCTAATCAGAAGGTGGGAAAATATTTTCACCTTGTTGGACCCCTCCAAACCTATAAAAGGGGCCAGTCTTCGCGGTGTAGCTTAAATAAGAGTAGTTGTACAACCCAGAGTGACCTACAAATGGCTCCCTTGATTCCAAAAAATGGTTCATAATAACCTAGCTACTTAACCTCAAGCTTTTTGGCCGAGTTTTATTATTATTAAAAATATTGCCCCAATTCAGAGGTATCACCAAGAATCGGCCAGAGACTTTTGGCCAATTTCATCTAAACAAAAACCCGAACCACTATTAATACAACATCAACTTGTAATTGCCCAACAGCCCACAAAACTAACTCAAAGATTGTGCAATGCTCTCACATTATTTCAATGATTTATGGATCATACTTTTCATGGTTAAATCTTAAATATGTGATAATCTATCTTGATGACATCATGTTTCTTTAGAAAATTTTAAATGTACATCTTAATCAACTTAAAAAGGTTTTCAACGACTTCATGAGTCCAACATAAAGTTGAAAGCATTGAAATGTAAATTTCTAAAAGAATCAGATTTCCTTGGGCATTTTTGTCATGGGAAAGAGTTCAACCCTTACAGTATAATATTGAAGAAATATCAAAAATTCCTCCGCTTAACAAACTTTCAGATATCCAGGTAGTCTTGTATATGGTGGATAACACGATCAATTCATCTCAAGTTCTCCTACCTCTGTGAGCCTCTCATTTAAATATTAACTAAAATCACTTCTTTCAACTGGGGTGCTGAACAATTGGACTCATTTGAGACGCTGAAGAAACTACTATAAGAACGCCCTATCCTATGTCAGCTTGACTATGGTAAACATTTCATTTTGGTTTTATGATGTTCCACTTACACCGTTGAAACCATCATGGCTTAATTGGATGAAAACGGCATGGATCACCCAGTTTCATATTTCAGAAAGATGCTAATAAAAGCTGAACGCAACTACAGCGTCAAAGAGAAGGAGTGCATAATATCTTATTTGATGTAAAAACTAAAGCACCTTCTTATATGGAGCTACCCCTCATTATAATTACTGACCAGCCTCCTTAAAGTGGTTATAAATTATAAAGGAACCTACCGGATGACTGGCTCAATGGGCCTCTAGCATTTCTCTCTCGTTGCAAACACTTTTGCAACATATTCAATTCAGGTCTAGTTAATTTTATATTCTTATCGAAGAGATTAGTGTGCACCCAATGTCAGGTAGCAGTTGGGTGAGCAAAGTTAAGGACACAGGTGCAGGCCCCACATTAACCTAGTTTTGTAAACTCCCCGGCAAGACTGGCGGCATAGATAAAATTAATAGTAAAAAACCAGCGGGCACCATTTCCTCAGAGAATTTTGGCCCAGCAAGCGCGCTGCAACAAGTTCATCAATACACCACACTCCCAACCACTATCATCAGTAGAACACAGGGTGCGTATCTTCCTGAATACACAGCAAACGGCGCTTTGAGAGAAGTTTTGTGGAAATGTACACATACATTTCCCAAATGCAGTGTACGTTGCACCACACTCCATGCCTCATGGCTGGCTGGATCTTGGATTTGATAACAAAAATGTGTTGGACAAAGCCACAAAAGTTAGAGTGGTGGTGGACCTCCCGGATGGTCAATGGGTTGTCAAAATGAAGCGCACTTTCTGGACTAAATCCAACAAAATTTTTGTTACCTTTGACTTCCTACCTACAAAAGCTAAGCTCACCATAATGGAGACCACCTAAAAGGCTGGGCTCGCCAAATATGGGGAAATCGAATCCTTTGAGATGCAGCACTTTACGCTCATTCCAGACCTGTGCACAGGCAAAGCGATTGCTGTTCTCACCCCATCTGTTGGGGTAGCAGAAGATTTGACCCAATCTCCTCACACCACTTTTGTGGAAATTAATGGGCATGTCTCCCACCCATTCAGGGTCACTGTGGATAGCGTGCATCATATCTGCACTTTCTGTCATGCTTTTGGCCACAAGGCTGATACCTGCCCCACCAAGGAGGACATTACTCAAACTGAAATAAGCCTGGAAGCAATGTGTGGTGCAGACGCCCACTATGAACTGGCAGTAGATACTGACGCAGTCTTACCATGGGGCGCGCCTGGGTGCTACATTTAAGTGAAATCTGTGTCCTCAAAGGAGCATAAGAAGGCCAAGCAGGCCTGCAAGGCGGCAGCTAAGGAGGTGGCCAAGACCGTGTCCATGATCCTGCCCGCCCAGCTCCAGGAGGACACTGAGTCATTTGCTGTGGAAGCAACTTGCAAATCCTTCCACCGATCAGATTGAACCACCCAAACTGAAGACCTGATGGATGAGTTAGTTTCACCCAATCAATGCTACCAAGCATCAATTGAACCCAAGTCACTCCTCAATAATCCTGCTGAAATTCCACCATCATGAAATGGTGCAAGCAGGTGCACATAATGCCAAAAATTCATCCCGCAGTGAGGAAAAAGCAGAAGGCAAAAGCCGATGGAAACACTACTGCAAAAGCTTCACTACTAAACTATACTCCATAGAACAGAATACTTTCATTGCAAAACAGCAACATGCTGAAAAAAGAAGGCAGAAGAGCATGGGTGCCCTTTCCCTCACACCTAAGGTGCGATGGGGAGCCTTTACTATAGGGATATTTAACGTTGCTGGACTCAAGGCCTCACCATCCTGGGCTAAGAAACTGAGTTTCAAAATACAATTTACCTGTGGACATCATGACCATTCATGAGACCCACTGTCCACGCGGTGCAGAGGAACCATGGGTAACTATGCTCCTCCCTTCCCTTTCCTTTTGGTCACCACACTGTGGGGTGCTTGTTTGAGTACCCATAATTTTAGATTTATTTTGTTAACATCATAACTCGACGGATGCATCCTTGTCATCACCTTTTTGTAAGATGAAAAAGTGCACACTGTTGTTAACATTTATGCCCCAACCTGTGCACAAGGTTTTCAGGAATTTATCTCGGCCATCAATTCCCTTCCACTACCTCCCAACCCATTTGTTGTTGGCGACATGAACTGCTGGACCAACCCAATCACAGGCCGCTGGCCCTTGTTGCCTACACCCTACATGGGCATGTTGAACTTTGCATTCTAAAAGCCACCCTAGGGCTGTTTGATACTCTGCCACATCATGCACCGCTACTCCTAAACATGTCTAGCACCCATGTGCACAACAGCTAGCTAAGGTCTATGACCCGCTTTGACCTTGTTCTCACACTGTTGAAATTTTAATCTCAATTTTCTCACTTTACAACGACGAAAAGCAATTTATTTGACCACAGGATGGTATCAATTTCCTTCTCTTTGTCCATTTTAACAGCTTAGGCGCCAAAGTGGTGCAAACTCCGCCCCACTGAGATCACATTTCTCAGGTTTTTCTCATGGATGGACACGAAGACCTTGGCTTCAGAATTTACCACACTGTTATGTGCAGACCCACTTTTCACATGATCAACCTTCAAAGCAAACACCATACACAAGGCTTGCCACACCTCATCACATCGCTTGTGGGATGCCTCGGCAGTCATTTTATGCACACTGGCAGAAGTGGACCATCTGGAATCCAATGTCCTAGCAGCAGGCTACAGCCTGTCTTGGGGCCATAAGTGGGCATAAGTGTCCGCTTGCCTCAATGCACTGGTAAGGCAAAACAAGCATTAAGTTTGTGTTCAGTATATAGAAAAGCATATAATAGCAGGCAACATGTGCTCCACTTATCTTTTTTAAAAAATTTTGCACCGCGCCAGAGCTTGGCCTGCACACAGGTGTGGAGGCCAGACCACTCCATCACAAATACTCTGGCTGAAGTGGCAATCAAAGTAGAGAATTATTACTCCAAACTGTATTGCTCAGATCCAGTTCAGCCAGCCAAAGTGGACAATTTTCTCGAAAGTGCACATATCTGCACCATTTCCTGTTATCAAGAGTTAATGAATTTGATCTTTTGGGACAAACTCTGGTCTGCCATTCACGGTGAGCTGTACAGGAAATGACCAGGTCCAGACGGCATCCCTTATGAGTTCTATAAGAAATATTTCAAATATTTTTCTTTTTTGCTGCTTGCCTCAATGAACCTATGCCTTATGGAAATGCACCTCCTTCCTGGAGGACAAAAGGCCTTCAAAATAACGTTGTACAAGAAAGAATGATAAGCTGGACTTGGCAAATTGGCGCCCCAATTCACTTAATAACACAGACACAAAATTTTTTACTAAAATTATGGCAACCGTTTAGAAGTAGTTGTCTCTGCTCTCATTTCCCCTGAAATATTTGGTTTCATTCCCAAACGGTCTATTTGGGACAACATACACACCTTAGCCAATGTCTGCCAATCCACGGCTTCTAGAGTACTTATTTTTTAGACCATCAGAAGGCCTATGATAGAGTCAACTGGGATTACCTCAGAGCCTGCCTCCACAAGTTCCAGTTCCCCTATCGCTTCATTAATTAAGTGATGTTGCTCACGGAATCTGCCACAATGGCTGTGCATGGCACTAGCTTCCTCACGGATGTATTTCGCCCTCAAAGGGGTTTACGCCTAGGGGACCCTCTAAGCCCACTATTGTATAGCTTCATCCTTGACCCACTTCTTCGCAATGTAAATGCCAGCCTTACTGGTGTCCATAAGCAAGGCCAAGCACCAGTAAAGATGTTGACATTTGCTGATGATTGTGTGGGTGGGGTGTCTAACAATCATGATGCACACGCTTGAAGCTACTATCCAGGTTTACTTCAGGGAAGTAACGCTGCACTTAACGCCTCCAAAACCAAAATCATTCTCCTTGGTCGGTACCAAGCCTGCTGGTCACCAGCGCCCCATTTTAAACCTGCTTCCACTACTGCTCACGAGATCGCTTGCCCCGCCCACCCCCACATCGCACCACTTGTGCTCCCCTTTGTGCCAAGCCCAAAAGCTGGCCATGTCCGCCATTTGAGGGTGTGGCTGTAGGCGGGAGGGTAAGCCTCTTCGGTGATGGAGCATCATATCCTAGACAACATTATAAAATGCATAGCTTCCTTCAAAGTCCGCCAAACCTCCATTACAGGCAGGGTAGTGCTAGCAAACTCTATGCTTCTTTATAAAGTTTGGTTTGGGGCCCACGCCATCGCTTTTTCCCATTGTTTCTTCAAATCATTATACGCCCTTCTGCAGTGATGGCTTTGGTTAGGACGCCCACCGCCAGTGCGCCTGGATGTCATATTTGGCCCTAGCTATAGTGGTGGTATGGGACTGCTCAACTATGAGGTGCATGCCACCAAAATTTCTTGGCACCTGGATCGCTGCAGTCACCAACCCAACGATCTCAGCCCAGCACTGGTCACGCATGGCATGCTCCAACTTCTCATGTGCCCTGGGCCTCAACAATCCTACCCACCCACACTCTCTGTTAAAGTACCTTGCCTCACACCCTTCTGCTGCAGGCCCACATGTGACGTCGCCCCACTTCAAGTGAATTCTCCTCTCCATGCGGAGCACTGAGTGGAGGATTCGCATTAGTGGGCACACCACCCAGAGGGGGCACCCTACTCCTCAGTTTACCTGGGAAGTACAAAGCCATCTGTTATTTCTTAGCATATAGGCTTGAATTCCGCTGAGTCAGTTTGCACAGGGTATTAGCCACTTAGCAACCAAATTGAATTATGAAGGTTGCCAACTTAAATAAAACTTGATAAACTATATATGGAGCTATTGCTCCTTATTTCGACCTTTATTATGTAATACTAATCGCAGACTTATCTGCAACCACTTAATCACAGAAAAAGACCTTCCTTCAATCCTCAATGTGACACTTTATATCTCAGTTTTCCAAGCTAGATGCATCCTCAGCTTGGTAGTCTTCTATTTGTCTTTTCGTTTCTAGAAGTTCTCATTTATATCAATTCTTGGTGTAATTTCCCTCAATTCGCCAAATGGTCATCATTTTGATTGATTTTAAATCATATAACCTTTTTATAAATCTCAAGACTTTTCTCAATCCCCCTCCAATCTGCCAGTATGGGTAGCATTATGCTCAGTTATATCAACTTCCTGACATTAACATACCCCCTTGACTGGACGATAGGCTCTTACTGTTTATATGCTCAGAGGAACTTCGTGTGAACTAGGTTGATAATCTGACCCCCCGCAGGCTCCTTGATAGTGTGATATCCATGCCAGTTTCCAAAATTATCTTGAATGGGCTGGCCCAGATGTTAGAGAGCTTGTTTTTCCACCCAATCCATGTTGATCGTGGAATAAAACATGGTCCCATACAGAAAACATTGGAAGTCCGCTCCATCTCTTGTGATTGGCTGCCTGATCATGAATCTTCTTGGCCAAACTGGTTGAGTAGGCTTCCATTTGCAGCTTGATCAATGTATCCATAAGAGTCTTCAAATATCGCTGAGGGTCCACACCACCAGTGTCCTCTACATACGAATGAAGCAAGGCGGGCAGAGATAGATGTTGACCATACAGCAGTTGGAATGGGCTCTTACCAGTGGACAAATGATAGCTGATATTATATGTGAACAAAGCTGTAGGCAGAAGGCCACTCCATTCCGAGGGTCAATCCTTTACCAATTTATGGAGTATGTTCACTAGGGTTCCATTGACCCGCTCCACCATTCCATTTGATTCTGGATGATAGGGGGTGTCAAAACCCCGCGGATCGCCTTCAACTCATTCAACTTTGGTAGGATGTGCAAAGTGAAATTGGTTCCGTTGTCCATCAGATGAACTGTGGGCAGCCATGTCATTGTATAACACACTCCATAATAAATTTTGCAGTGATGACTACGCCCAAGTTGGTAAATGGCCCTTGCCTCCACCCATTGGGCCAAATAATCGATGGCGACAATTATATACTTGGATCAATTGGCACTAGTTGGCAGAGGTCCCACTACATCAATGGAAACGTTGTGCCAGACGTTTCAGGGTTTAACCAGCTGGTATATGGTCTTCTTGTGGAAAGGCTTTTCCACTTGACATTGATGGCAACAACTAACCGTTTCCAATACTACATAATGCATGATCTCCCAGTAGTAATAGGGTCACAAAAATCTCCAGCATTTTCCGCAAGCCTCCATGTCCTACAGCCCAATGAGCATCCATAATAATCGCAGGTCTAGCTGAAGGTTTAGGAGAATTTAACGTTGTGTCTCTAATCCACTTATATAGTTCTTTCCCACATAGGAAAGTATCCCTCCTGAGTCTGTCTAATACCTTAGTCGCCTGCAGTGGCTCATCCTGGTATTTGTTCACCACCATCTTCTCGTACATTATGTCAGCTAAATCTGCCATGATAGCAACTGTTGGCAGCCAAGAAAGACAATCCGCACCTTGATGTTTTTCTCCCAGACAGTGTATAAGCTCAAAATCATATGCCTTGAGTTTTGAGCCAAACGTGCGAGCCATCCTTTCAGTTCATGCAGATTCTGTAGCCAGCGCAAGGAAGCATGATCCGTCACTACTTGGAATCTTACCCCACGTAGATATGCCCAAAACTGTTTGTAAGTTAATCACCACTAAACACACCCACTAGGTCTTGATGTAGTTTTGATTGTGACAGTTTAAGCTCCGACTACAGAATGTGCTAGGATGCTCCAAGCCATTGTCATCCTTCATAGAGAATACTGCTCCTATAATGGAGAGGGATGCATCCATTTGCACTATGAACTGTTTGTCAAAGTTTGGATATTGCAAAATGGGGGGCGCTTGCTTCCGCAGTTTGCAACACGTCAAAAGCATTCTGGCATTGTTCCATCCAATCAAATGAAGTATTTTTTAACAACTTTAAAAGCGGGGCCCCAATGCAGCTGAAATTGGGAATGATATGTTGGTAGTACCTGACCATCTCCAAAAACACTTGAGTATCCCGCTTATTAACTGGGCAAGTCATCTTGCTTATCAATTCCACCTTAGCTGGCTGCAGTTTAAGCCCATTTTGAATCCACAACATACTGAGGTACTTAATCGTTCTTTAAAGAAATGACACTTCCAAGGCTTAATTTTAATATTAGAAGTAGCAAGGCGATGAAACACTTGTTCCAAGTGAGCGAGGTGCTCTGAAAACGTCCGCAAGAACACATTGACATCATCAAGGTAAACTAAGATGCAGGACAGATTTAAATCACCTAAAATTGTATTCATGACCCGCTGAAACATAGCTGGGGCGTTGCACAACCCTTGTGGCATGCGAGTTGGCTGGAATAACCCTCTTGAAGTGATGATAGCGCATTTCTCCACCTCCACTGATGGCAAATCGATCTGTCAGTACCCTGAGATCAGATCCATGCCGGAAAAATAATTCGCCCCTCACAATTGGTCCAACGCATTATCAATCCACAAAAGAGTGTAGGAATTTTTTTATGTTATTGAGTTTTTAGCAGTCAATAACTACTCGATTTGAGCCACCTTTTCTTTTACAATGAGGACAGGTGAGGCCCACGGACTGTTTGATGGCTCTAGCATCCCTTGCTTGATAAGATTATCCACCTCATCGGAGACAACATCTTCTGCCACTTTTAATCATCTAATAGGTCACAATCAAATGGGAGAGTGATCCCCTGTATCTATCCAATGTACCACCCCTTGAGCGCACCCCAAATCATGATCATCATGTGCAAAAATATCTCGATACTTTTCAAATAACGCCATAGCCTTCTGTTGCTGTTCCGCTGATAATCCAGTAAGTGTTTCCCACAGAACCACGTTCAATATGCCAAACAATAGGCATGTTAGTAATCCAAGATTCTCCCACAAGCCGAGATCATGAATATAGCAAACTTCCTCTATTGGAGCTAAGTGCAATAAGCCACTACTTAATGCTGCTGGATCATTATTGTTTCTTTCTGTAAATTTTCTAGCAGCACTCTCGCCTCCCCATTCCCAGGGAGCAGTAGCCTTGGAGCCACATGTGATTCAAGCTGTGTGTGCTGGTGAGGAACCATAATTTTCCCATAAAACCTTTTAGGGACATCAATCTTGAGCTCAGTCCCTACTATGCACTGGTGTCCAGATGGTTGGCTTAAAGTACTCGCTGCCCTGAGCGGAATCCCTTTGTACTATAGATCTACTTGGGGAGGGCCCTGGTTTGCCGCTTCATTTGTCAATAACAAACAGGGATTAATACATTGCTGTACGCTAGATTAATTTGACTAGAGCAGAATGGATTTGTTGGTATTCCACAAGAGGTAAATATATGGGGATCTGTTGTTCTAAAATATTAAGAGTTTCCTCCGCCATATTTATCACACCAAATTTCCTCATAAATGCTGCACCGATCAGCATGTCATAATTGTTATTTGGTAGAACTACCGCTGGAGCGGAAGCCCAAACTGACCCAAATTGTAAAAGCAACGCACTATATGCTCCTTCTGACACAGTGCTGTGCATCCCCACAGTCCCATATACTACTCAATGGTCCACATCCGGTTTCAACAGAAGCTTAGCCACCAACCTGGTAGAGACTATGTTCACAGGGGCTTTCATGTCTATTATAGCGCGAATTTTTGTGTTTTGAACAATAATGTTGCAGTAAGTGCATTCCGAGTAAGAAGAACCATCAGTGTTTATTACATGTACTTCACAAGGACTTTGTGTTACTCAAAAAGGAGGAAATGCCCTTGCTGACCTAAGAATACTCACTAGCAATTTTTCCACCCAAATGGCCACATTAACCCCTATGAAAAAGGCAACATCCGTCGAGGGATCCGCATTGCTTGTGTTGGTCTGTTCCAGGATCTGCCATGCATATGGTTTCTACTCATCCTGGCGGAACTCCGAGCTTGGGGGAGAATTTGTGCCCTCAGAAATGGAAGCAGGGATATTTGATGAAAGCTGTTGGTATAACAAATCATCTGATTGAGTTCTGATTCCTACTTGAAGAAATGTGTGGGAATCGTTAGGGACAATTGAATTGGACTTAGTGGAGGTAGAGCATCCCATCTCTACTCCACTTGAGCTTTTCCCTGTTCGATTTACTCAGTTGGCATTGCATACACTTGTGGGTTGTTAGGGCAATTACCGCAGGATGCCCTCTTTATCCACATTGGAATCAGGTATTTATAAAAGTTTCACATATGTAGCTTGCAGTGGAAGGGCCATTTCAGAAATTGATGATATGACTCCAGGGTCAGGGATGTACTGTCAGAGCTTACATAGGTCGAAAAAGGTCTGCCAATTTGTATGAGGGACGAATATGTTCCAGCTGTTGATATTTTGGTCGCTGCGGCCCAAATCCTGAAGAGTTTGGTGTGGAGACAGCTGAGATATTTCAGGCTTCATTAAGAGGCACTGATCATGGCAGAGAGTCGACATAAGGTATTCACGATTTTAATAAGCCCTGCACCTCCATCCAAAATGTGAGACATAGCATTATTTGTTCCCAATATGGTATAACAGCCACTGTCATCACTATACCAACATCCTCAGCAGATGGTATGTTAGCTCCGAGTAATATATGTGCTTCTGCTGAGAAGCATTCCGCAAATTCTAACAGGGTCTCATTTTGGTGAAACTGAATAATCAGAAAGTCAGCCTTCCGTTGGGTCATCTTGGTTGCGCCACCAAACAGCTAAAGAACAATCGTTTTAACTTCTTTGTATGATGCTGAACTGTTTATAAGGTAGCAGGTAACTTGATCAGCGCTTTCCACAACTAGGTCGGACAGCAACAGTATTTCTTTCCACTGATCAGAAGCTCCTTCCACGGCAAATTTGAATTTCTTGAAGTAAATGTGTAGATTTCTGAAATGACTAAAGGGAGGAAGTTTCTTGATCTGAACAGCCTCGCCTTGCTCCAGGCTTCTGCCGCAAGAAGCAGGCAAATTGGTTACTGAGCGACTAAGGGAACCCCTAGTGAACTATCATACAGCTGGCTGGATGGGCTCAGACACATTGAAATGGACTCAGAAGAAGTAGAGTCATGTGGGGGGTCTATTGCACCACCTAAGGGATATTTGTTAGCTGATCCATAGAATTCTTCCCCTGAATCACCACAACTGCACCACTTCCCCCAGCTCTGGCATGCTCCCTAAAATGTTCGTTGATTAACTGCTCCATTTTGACCATATAGCATCTACACCATCCATCCTGAAATTCCTGTTGCAGTGTCTCATGTTGACGTTGCAACTCCTGACAGAATTCTCGCTCACTTTTTTGTTGTTGCTCCATGCTTGTAGTTGCAAGAGGACTTCTTCAATTATATTCTGCATTTGTAAATGCTGCCAGCTAGCATAAACCGCTTGATGATTAGTTTTTTTATTTGGTTAAGGAGGGCGGCATGATCCAGTACCAATTCCTCGTTGACCCGTTGAAGGGTATCAAGCCATCCTTGCATGTCAGCATACTCCATTGTCTCACCAATTGGAAGAAAGAAGCTCGAATGTGCTCCACCTGGCTAACAATTTTCAGTTGGGTAACCCGACGGACTAGCTGGAGATATTTGGGGGACGTTGACCAAAGGATAAGTGCGTTATTTGTCATTTGCTGACTTCTCCATTTGATGCGAAGTTGGGTTAATTCAGCTGTGATGGAAACGACTTGATCTGCCACTTGTTGTTACATTAGTGTTATTTTCCCCTAATCTGAGCAATTATGGCTTTGAGCGCTTCTGCTTATTCTGCTAGATCCGTCATGAAGCGCTTGGTATTGCTTCTCAAGCGGTTATGTCCTGAATCCATTCCACTGATAGGACATGTTGATTCAAAAGTTCTCTATTATCCGAGTTAACTCTAGATTTAACTGTGGTACCAAAATTTCTAATCGTTGGCAGACGTCCCCAGCACAATGGTCCATCTGCACCAGCGCCCCTGCGCTTCTGAAAAAGAGTGATCGAGGCTGTTGAGCAGGAGGTGGGTATCATTAGCTGTGCTCAAGCAAACCGCATTACATCTCCAATTTCTATATTGTGGTGAGCCAGAATGCGCAGTAGCTGGCAAATTGATGGTTACACATAAGCGACGAGATACTCCTCAATTCTGTGAGTACCAAAGTGATGAATCAATCCTGTTGTAGTCACGTTCAGATAGGACATGTACAGGGCGTAGCGATTTTCTTGGTCTCGTTGGTTATAAAACAAACTCAAGGCATACTCCCCCGCCTCATCCTCATATAATTGATACCCGTGCAACAACCACTCCATAATATTCTTCAGCTGCTGAGGGGTCACATTCATGGAGCAGCCTTGTTGCTCGGCTGTCAGCTCAGGGACAAATCCTAGTAGCTAGATTGATAATAACCTTGCCATTACCCAGTTCAGTTACAGTAAATAATATTGGTTCATCTTTAGTTGCCTCACATACTTCTTTGGCATAATGCGCGCGGAATCTGATCAAATTTTGTCATAAAGAATGCAGGCTCATCATTGTATCCTATTGTTGAAGTACTACAGTTGACAAGTGGCCCCCTGCAGTGAGCACCACTGTTATTTCTCGGTGTATAGGCTTGATTCCGCTGAGTCAGTTTACACAGGGTATTAGCCACAGAGCAACCAAATCAAATGTTATGAAGATCGCCAACTTAAATAAAATTTGATAAACTATAAATGGAGCTATCGCTCCTTATTTATGACTTTATTGTATAATACAAATCAAAGACTTATCTGCAACCACTTAATCACGGAAAAAGACCGCCCTTCAATCCTCCAATGTGACTCTTTATATCTCAATTTCCCAGGCTGGATGCATACTCAGCTTGGTAGTCTTCTATTTGTCTTTCCATTTCTAAAAGTTCTCGTTTATATTGAATCTTGGTGTAATTACCCTTGATTCACCGAATGGTCATAATTTTGATCAATTATAATATGTATACCTTTTCCATAAAACTCGAGACTTGTCTCAATCCCCCTCTGATCTGCTGGTATTGGTAGCATATCGTCCAGTCATATCAAATTTCCAACACCATCCCATTCTGAACGGAGTATTACCCATTAGACCCCCTTTCATAGCCAGGGTGGACTACCTGACCATATTGGACATACCCTACTCCCTCAATACCCAAAAAGCCATTTGGAAATTTGCCCACCACCCTCTTCTGCAGCCACATATTTGAACCCATGTGTGGCGCTTCTTGAAAAGAGTATACCATACTACTGAGCGCTCTAACTCTTTGCACTCATCTTGTGTCATGTGTGGCCAGTATGGAACTTTGGTTCACCGCCTGGAAGAGTGCCATCCGTCAAAAGAGATATGGCGTGAGGTTCAGCGTCTCTTTCGCCAGGTTTAAATACATCCTTTCTGCATGTCTAAGGACATCTTCGCCTTGTTCTTGGCTTCTCCTATACCACCTTCCCTCCATACCTTAGTGGCTGCAATCACTATGTGGACTATCCACACGGTTGTCTTGGATGCTATCTCAGGGTCTACACCCACCCTCCAGTTAGCTGTACGTCGGTTCCAGTAGCACCTTGTGGACCACTTTCAGGCTTAGATGTTTGTGTACCTACCACCCCATCGCTGCCTGTTGGTCTCATCCTAGTTTCCGGTTTGGTTCATCACTTCCAACCCTTTCCTACATACATTCTCAATATTGGCGCAAGCCCCTATACAAGTAACTCTCTCCTCTTCTTGGCATTCCCGCTGGCAACAGGAGATAGCTTTTTCTTCTCTGGGGTGCCCTCCTCTTTTTGATGTTTGTTTTGTTAGTCACTTATTGGAAGTGTCCATCCCCTGGTCGGCCTTCCCAAAATAAAACAAATAGGCCTTGAAGCTCCAACACTATGATATGAAGGCTGAAAACTGATCCAGAATTAACATATGAATGTTGATGGATTGACTTGGGTGCTTGTATTTCACTTAATTAATGGTAAAACAAATATATTACACGACCTCCCCCATGACCCCCTGATGCCTGGGTTTATGAGGATGCACTTGTTAAGAAAATTCTAGCATGACACTCCCACAACACCAAGGTGGGGAGCTGGAAGTTATATAAAAAGGTAAGGGCCCATTGGCTGCCCTATATTCAACCTTTTGAGCAGGAAACTGCTCTCCTGGTTGCCCACTCTACCCTTGGGCATGGCGGAGTGCAGAAAACCAATGATTGGGTTAGAGATCGTTACTATTGGAATGCAATTATGAAATCTATCATTGAGATCCTGGATGCCCGCCTAACCTGCAAAAAAGCAATCCAGTCTCAAGACCAAGTATTGATATCACCTACCACCCCTCAACAACACTACCACATGATAAGCTTAGATGTGGTAGATCTCTTAACCAGATTACCATTGGGCATCGTTACATACTAGTAGGAATTTTTCACTTTACAAAATTTATTGAAGATATGGCTCTCCCATCCCAAACTGTCAAAGATACCACAATTCTCATTCATCAGTATAGTTTCGCCTGCCATGGTTGCGCCTAGGTTCTACTCTGTGACAATTGGGAAAAGTTTCACCTCCAGAGTGTTCAAGATTTTGGCTATTATCATGAGAGCGCAACTCTTTTGGCCCCCTATAACCCTTCGACAAATGGTACTGCAGAAAGAGTAAATGAAACCTTAATATCCATATTACGAAAAATGGCCACTTCAGACCCTCTACACTGGGATAAGATCTTGTATAATGCCCTTATAGCATATCTTATCAGTTATCTCAGATCCTTTGATTTCCTCCTTCCACGTTTTATATGGTCACAAACCTGGGGTATCCGCTCTCTTAGATAAAAATGTTTTTCTGCTAGGGCTTACAATCCTGATATGGGCATTAGAATTTTGGACCAACACATCATTCAGCTACAATAGTATGCCATGACCAAATTAAAGAAAACCATCACTTAAGAGGGCTGAGCAGCTAATGAGCTTAAACCACCTCTTCCCTCTTTTCGTGTATCAGATTTGGTTTATATTACCACAACTGCATCACACCCAGAAGTGAGAAGCTTGGGTTCACTTGGGAAGGACCTTTTGTCATCGCCTATGAGAGGTGGAATAAAATTTTTTATTAAGTCATTTGCTTCTTGAAATTACTATAAACCAAGTATATGACCAATTTCTAAGCCACTAATCTTCCCACAACGTTACTGAAGGGAGTGATATTAGACAATTGGATTCTATACTAGTTGTGAAGTATGTCCCAGTGACGAATAGTTTAGTTAATTTTTAGCACTAGTGGTGGCCAACCCAAAAGGGGGAGCCTCCACGCATTTTTATTTGAAAATGGGCCAAACAAAGGGATTATTTGAAGTAAAAATTCCTAATATGGCACCTCAGCTAACAGCCTATGAAACCATATCAGAAGGTGAGGAAGCTTTGGGGAAATTTTTGTCCAATGCCCACTTTAGCTGGCAGACCATGGCGGATACCATTGGGTAGGAACATATGCTAGATGAGGCATAAGGAGGTATATGCGGGTTTTCTTAGTTGATGAGGCTGGCAGTGTCCATTGCCTCAACGTATTGAGAAAGTTGATGCTCAGCAAAAGTGGTGAGAGCAGGCACACAAGTGAATGATTAAATGCGCTGGCAGGTTTTTGGATAATTGGGTTTGAAAAGAGAAGTTTTTGCTGCATTGATGCAAGCATGGCTCATACCAATTGCAAGCTCCTCAATTTCATACTTCGAATCTTCCTCAAAATCATGTTGAAAATTGGGGGTGGGAATACCCTCAACATGGAGCTCCATCGCCCCATGAAGATGGTGGGGAATAGTTTACTTATTACTATAAATTCCCAGTCTAACTCTTTGCAGAATAGTCCAGATTGGAGTAATAATCTTTACTCCTAGCCCTTGGCCAAATAGCTTGGATGTTGTTATTATGGATATGCTAAACCCCTGGCAGAATAAGAGAACTGACCTGGAATTTTGGCCACACACTAATTTGAATCTATTGTAACCACCTGAGGGAAAACAACCCACTATTATAAATCTGAATGGGGTTCTGGAGGGTGGAAATACTTAACACACCACAATTAAACCTTAAAAAATCAAGTTATCAACTGTGGTAAAACTTTTAAAGATGTCTGATTGGATAAAATATATTAAATTATTACTGCATGCACTTCTCACACCCGCTATTTTCAATCATCTGAAGCTACAGAATATTGGGGTTAAAAGATTTTCAAGGATTCTAATAGGTCAAATCGCTATTTAGCTAAATCTTGATACCCCTGCCTATACTGAATCCTCATTTGCATCTCATTATCAGCCTCTGAGTGCTCTAGTTACTGTGAGGCACTATTCTATTGATCTATCGCTTATCCTCCCCACTTAGTTATAGTATTATAAATTTAAAATCTAAATTTATTTGTGATCTAATTTTTTAAAAATCATAAATACCTGTCAAGTTTTTTAATTCTTACATCTGCAATATTACTGCGATCCAGGCCTAAGCACCTGTGAGCAACATATTGCCATGATTCAATAGGACTAAATCTTATTTCTCATCCTCTGTTGACCCCAAAAGGGCTTTTTGCGGTATCAAAGAACAAACATATTGATCAGTATCACCAGCCAGACTCAGTTCCTCAAAAATACCAATATCATTGATAATCTTTATTTCATCAATGGTAACATATGTAAAAAAGCTTTAACTTAGCGTTGATTTATTTGAATAGGATACCTATATGGGTTGGCTAATAATGCCTGAATTTTGTCATGGTCAGGGAGTGTAATACTGCTGCGGTGGCAGGTTCAAATTAGAGCAACAATTCGGTGCGAAATTTTGCAGTATAATTCTTGGGGATTTTCATGTTAATTTTAGTCCCATTATAATTTCTGGCCCGTTGGATAGAGTTAGATTTTGATTATCCCTCAGTGGAATTTCCTTGGATTCCATAACTTGAGTATGCATTTGCTGAGTGCAGCCAAAAATTTTCTGATACCTCATTGACACTATGCCATCCTTATAAACAAGCTTAACAACTCTCAGTTTTTGAGGCAAAGCTCCCCCAGTTTTTTGATTATGATATAGCGGAAGGTGTTGGCCAAGTATATCTAGATAGTTTACCTAAAAATTCACTTTTAACCTCGTGAGTCCTCATATAAATGGTGCTGATGAGAAAGTCATAACCATGTCTTGGTAAAACAATAGCTGGAGACTATATTATGATTGAACCAAACCTTATAAGCAGTGCAATATAAGCTCCTAGCGAGAATTTATTTGAGGCCTGCAGTACCATAAACTTTAAAATGTTCTATATTTCTCTAAACCACGTTTCTTTATTAATTTAGTAAAAATAAACTTATTGTTGCCCCACTATTCACAATTGCTCTTACTTTAAACATATTGATGGCAATATGAATATACATGCATCCAGCAGTGTATGCATCTGCCACATTGACTGTGTTAACATCCTATCAGAATTTTGATATTCAATATTACCCAGCTTCTTAGATTATGATAGGCGCTAAGAACTAGGGAATTTATACCACTAGTGGATAAGGTATTGTTGTTTTCAGATAAAAACTACTGTTCAGTGAAATCATCCTAACAATTTTAGGTAATTTGATGTGGTTGATCTATCATAATAATATGCCAAATTGCTTAATAATCATTATATGTCTGACAATAAGTGATTAATTAAACTAACAATTTTTTATTGATAATTTAATTATTTGGTGTTAGTCAATTGGGCTAGTAACTGATTGATGGGAAGTTTTTGTAAAGTTGTTAAAGTGCTGATGACACTTCCAAAGCAGCATCTGGTGTAGTTAATTAATGCTTGAAAGCATTTATTGTTTACCTAGAGAAAGCTTCAGATGCTAGAAGGCGATGAAACCTGACTAGCTCATTTAAGGAATTTCATAGTTTGTGACCCAAGGAAGCGTGATCAAACAGCAAGGTCCGCCATTTCCTTAAGTAACGTACTTATAGGGGTTGGTGTCAAGTACATTATAAATTCCTCATTTTCCCTCATGTAAAATAGATTAATCTAGCAATTATATTTGTTTAAAATGCTATGCATTGAATGTTTAGTTGGCTCTTGGGATAATAATTAAGTTAGAATATCCTTTGCCTAAAGTAGTTGGATACTAAGATCTCCTTGGGCTATGAGAGAATAAAATAAGGAAGAGCTCCATGTCAGAAGAGGGAGAAAGGAGGGAAGAGTTCCCTGCCATTTCAGAGATACCTTTAAAGAGAAGAGGGGCGAGCACTAGTTTAGCTTTAAACTTTTTACTTAACGTGGTTTTAAATAACTCATTAAAGTAATAGTCTTCATGTTATTACTACCCAAGTTTTGGTCAATAACAATAATAATCAGCGCAGTTACCAAAAACTTTTGAATTAGAAGTGGGAGCCAAAGTGAGTTTCCAGAGGATTAAGTTTGTGCTAATTGCTAAGAGTAGTTTGGGCACAAGGTTCCCAAATTTCTACATATATGCTCACTACAGGAGGTAGTTGCTTTTAAACCAAAAGATAAAGTTGGCAACGCAAGGCAATAGTGATGAAGATAGATTATCAGCCAATGAAGATCAAACTGTGGCGTTATTTAGATTATGAGCTTTTAGAAATTAATGGGAAAATTGTCAATCAACAAAATTAAACTTTGACAGGGAAGAAACCCAACGGATCTAAAGGGAATGATAAATTACTAGCCACATTCAAAGAAGAGGAGTGACATGACATTTTGCTACCCAAAAGTGTGAGAAGAAACCATAAACATTTGTGAATTTTGTGCTTTCTCAGGAGGAGGAAACTTTACATTATTTTGGGGAAAGTCCTTGAAGTTTAAATGCGGAACTATATAGAACTGCAAGAGAACTTGTTCCTCTGGACATTTGTTTATAATGAGGGGTGGCAGTACCAGCCTGAGTTGCAACTGTGTCCATAGTGAGAAGTAACAAGGCAATATATGAGATCAAAGATGTAAGGCTATTAATCCAGAGATAGTGGATGATGTCAATGAAAAAAATTAGTCAACTAATGTGAGAGTCAAAATATACTATGAAATAGGTCAATTTTATAATTATTTGGATAGAGAGAAACGTTACCAAATCAATCTGTACAAGTAAAGGATCATTTATAAGGCTATTGGTGGAATTAATCTGAACATTATTGTTGACAAATAATTCTGAAAAAATATAAAAAATATAAATGATATTATAAGAAAAAGAAAAATATAAAAAATGATTAAAGATAAAAAATCCTGGAGAAAAAGTAAAATATAAAAAATGAAAAAAAGGATTAAAAATCAATTTTTATTTTCGCTGCAGAAATGCATCTGGAAGTTTTTCTCTTACCAAGTGAGGAGGAAGGGGAAGATTATGATAGGAAAGTGTACCATTGATTGGCAAGTCCAGCTTGAGTTGCACCTGAGTATGCCAGAAGTAGTCTCAAGGCGCGTAAGATGATTGGCATGGCCAGCTTAGGTTATATTTGAGTCTTCCAGGAATAAGGACTGAGGCACTTACAAAGAATAAGCTATCATTGTCAAGAGTGTGTCTAAAACTTTCCCATTCCCAGTGAGGTGGTATGAGATGCACAGACACACCACCAGGGAACTAGTCATTATCAAGTTAGTAAACAGGGCACCACGGAGAATGTTGGAGCTAAAGGGACCCAGGGCAATGCTGTACAACGCTGTATACAGTAGTTGATAGCAAATAAATAACAAAACTTGGATGGACCCATAAGGGGAGTCCATAACCAAGCGGAGATCTGTGCTGGAGTTCTTGGGTGCCTCGGTATGGATTAGACCAGGGTAGCCAAGAGGTGCACCAGATTTGGTTGATATTTTTGTTAAAATAAAATGGCCAAATTTGTTATGGACCTCCTCATGGAGGTCCACGCACAGGTTCACCCAAGGAACTATTTTAAAAGAATGTAAATAATGTAAATTTATTATTTAGAAGTTGATCAAAAAGGAAAGTTTGTCTTATAGAAACATACTTAAACTAGGGTGTGAAAATAGTCAATTGGGGGAAATAATGTTAAGCCTAAGAAACCCAATTGGCGCATCCAACCATTGGCCTGGGTACTATAGCTTAAAATTAATAGAACTCAAATTATTGATTATAGGTAAAGCTGAACCAGTTTAGAAATATCGAAATTGAATTGTTTTCAAACCCCTATTCACTGAGCAACTGGATTAAACTGTCATTATTAGTGATATACCTGGTGGATTTTAACGCCCTTGCTGTAATGCAGGGCTGAGAATCATGCACATCCTCATGATCAACCTGAGCATATCTCACCTGAGCTCAGCGTTGATCAAGGGTATTTTTGGGCTCAGGGAGACCTTCCAACTTAACCTTTTTGGCTTCCTGATGATCAGCTTTTTCCTTACAGTTTTTTTTCAATCATTTCATTAAAACATGATAATACCCTCTCATTCTTTTGGGGTTCCTTACTCACTTCAGTAGCTTTTCCCAGATAAAAAGTTCTTGTGGGCATTGGCCAACTTCATAGCGGCGATGGTTCTTTTAGACTGAGGTTCAACATCCTGAGGAAACGCTCGTGGAAACTTTTAATCAGGTATTGGGCATGGGCGCAATCACATGCTGGTACCTAACTGTTCTCCACTGCATCAAATCCCTTCTAGGATACAAGGTACTTAAGCTTTCTTCTTACCCATCGTTAGGCTCAATCTCCTTCACTTCCCACTCCAGCGCCCCATCCATGAGATAAGCCTCATGAGTCTCTGGTGGGGGACCCTCAAACAACGTAAGCTTATTTTCATGGAATACTGAAAAATATGTAATGAAGGGGTAGATCCAACTGGTATGATGCGTGGCCCACCTTTCTGACAACGCGGTAGGGACAATATTCTTTGGCACAGTTTTTTGCATGGTTGCCTGATTGGTATGTTTACAACATCCATCATCACGAGATCTTCTTCCTTGTACGCTGAACCAACTCAATATCTACCTATCAACGCTTTCCTTATAAGCTTGCATGGCCTCACCCAAATTGGTGTTTACCCCTTTTTGTTCTTTCTTGATTGTCCTTGCAAAGTCCACTGCAACTTCCACCTTGGATCCACAACTGGGCTCTATGTTGAAGGCGGGGTTGAATCTATAGTTGGAGAAAAAGGGGATCAACTGATTGATTCATGCTAGGCGTTGTTATAGCATAATTGAGCCATGGAGAGATTGTAAACCCAATCTGAGTGATCTTCAGCAGTGTAGCACCACAGGAACTGTTCTAGGCACTGGTTCACTCTTTCAGTCTGCCCATCTGATTGGGGGAAATAGGAGCTAAACGGCAGGGGAAATCTGAAGTCTTACACAACTCTTCCCAAAATGCAGAGGTAAAGAGGGATCCATGATAGCTAAATATCTTTTGGGGGACCACGTGAAGAAAAACACATGAGAGACTAAGAGCTTATCCATCTCAGCTGCAGTTACCGTAATTCTGTAAGAAATAAAGTGAGCAAACTTTGAAAACAGTCATCACTACTACGATGGCATCATAGCCATCAGATACAGGTAATTCCATAATAAAATCCACCGTTAAAGAAGTCCAAGGCCCTTCATCCTTTTGAACTGGTACCAACGACACCGCTACTGGCGGAGTTTTGGCTTCATAAGGTTGCAGACCAGGCACTACTTACAATACCTGACCACCTGCGTAGCTAACCTCTTGAAATTGAAAGTGCGGCAATAAGCTCCAGAGTCTTCGCCTTCCTATGATGGTAAACGGTGATTTTAAAATGATGGTCCTGAATGAATTTCAGGCGAAGTGGTCCATAAAGAACCCATAGACGCCCCTGGAACCACACCATCTCATCCTTCACGTGGTAACCCCTAGTAATGTCCTCCTGATCTAACTCACTCTTGGATAGGACCATAGTATACTCAGCCAACAAAGGCTGAGAAAGGACTACCTTTAAGAAAAATACCATATTTCTCCGCAATTCCAGAGGAGCAAGCGTTAGCCAGTGGGCCTATGGAGAAGGAAGCTGAGACACAATCTTACTCGGCAGAATCACCAAGTGGGTGTTATTTACATCTACCTCTTTAAGATTAGGAGCTAGTGCAGGATTCTGGCTAAAAGCATCTGTCAAAACATTCTCCTTGCCCTTTGTAAATTCAAAAAAACATATTGGGCCAGGGTTTTAAGCCAACAGGTTTACTGTGGATTCATGACATGAAGTGCATGGAAGTATAACAAGGCACGGTGGTCTTTACAAAAGCTAAATCGTTGGGATGAGCCATGCAAGTGATGAAGCGAATAGGTAAGCGCCTCAACCACTGCCAATAACTCTTTATCATACATGGCGTAATTTAATTCTGGTATTGACATTTTCCTAAAAGTATCTTACCAGTGCATTATTTCATCCTCGCCTACTTGTAATAAGGCAGCCACTATGGCAAAGTTGGAGGCATCAGTAGCCACTTAGAACTCTCTTTCAGATCTACATGGCGAAGGATGGACGTGGACAACAGGGCACCTTTACCGCATGGAAGGCTCCTTGCAAAATGGGGATCACTGGAGAACTTTTGCCCCACTTGCCTTATACAAGGTCGCCGGCACCTCAGAAAGATTTTGTGTGTTCCTTGAGATCGTATATGTCCTCTAAAAAACTCCTAATTCCTTGTCCAAATTTGGAACTAGTCCACTTAAAATCGCCTTATCCTAGTCTGGAGATATTATGTGGTTTTTAAACATGACGTTGCCTAGGAAGGTGACCTGGGACTTGAAAAAATCACAATTAGGATCCAAGCGTGAGGTTGACTGCCATTAACCTCTTCACCACTTGCCAAAGGTATACTGATGGGACTCATCATCAGGGGAAAACACCAGAATATCCTCCATGTAAGCCACCGCGCACACACCCAGCAGGTCCCCAAGGCTGCATCAATACAGCGCTGAAAGATAACAGGTGCAATTTTAAGCCAAAGGGCATAAGCTAAAACTAGAAAAAAATTTGGATATGGAAACGGTTAGCCACTCCTGGCCTTCTTGATCCTGATCTGGTTGAATGCACTTCAGCAATCCAGTTTGGAGAAGACTTTTGCATTCTTTACATAGAGTGCAATCTGAAATTTAATGGGATGGGATGCAAGTCTGGTATTTTAACGTTGTTGAGATAACCTAGTCTACACATTGGCATAAGGTACCATCTGCCATTTCCACAAAGAAAAGTGAAGCTCATACTGGGGAGGTACGCTTAAATATCGCGCTTTTAGCTAACTGCTTTTTAACCCACACATCCAAGGCAGCTTCATCCCATACAGTTAAAGGGCAAATGGGAGAAGATTTATGCACCAGATCAATGGCGAGCTTGAACTTGTTATTTAAACTCTGAATGAGCTGGTAGTGCATTTGCTGAAGCCACATAAAACAAAGATTCCAGCCCCTCCAAACAGGAAGGTAAGGGCACCTCCTGAGAGTGCTTCAGCAATGAAGAAAGACTGAGAGTGTGGTTATTGGGCCAGTGGGGTAGATCGCCCTGAGATTTCTCTTCAAACAAAGGGACAACTAGTATATGACCATTATTCAAAGTTAATGATAAGTTATTATATTTCAAGATGTTATGACGTCAAAATTCGCCACCACTTTACTCAAAAAATAATGAGGTACAGAAGGTTTTTGGTTGCTTGAAAGCAGTCTAACAAATGCTATTTGCAAACTTGTTAATCTACTAAACTTAGAACTTTCAGCATGTGATTACCTTGTGAATCCTCTATTACTAACCAAACCACCTGGCAAATAATTCATCTCAAGAAAGTAGTCTAGATCTTGGTCAATAAACTTCTCGGAGGCTCCTGTATCCACAAAAATAGTTGTGCTAATTCCTTAAAGGGGATGAAAGGGTAGAAGTCAATAAAATATCCTAAATGGTCTTTATTTAAAAAAGCAGTAAACGCCAACAGCTAACCTGAAAAGTCTTCCTCAGTCATAAGCATGCCTCCAGGGTATGTTTTTGCATCATAAAATGGAGAAAAACATTTGGCCACTCTTACTACTGAAGCCACATATCACACCATATCTTCAGCATCTTCATAAAAAATTTATTTTGTAAATGTAACATCTTCTCCACCTCCTGGGTTCCGCAGATCATGGTTATGGTCAAGTGTGGGTTCTTAGGGTGATTTGATACACTGAAATGGGTTTAAACTAGATCCAAAAGAGAGGATATTTGGCTCATATTATATAAGGAATTAATGTTATAAAATGTGCTTTTAGTCATGAATGACACATACCCATATTTCACCAGATTGTGGATTGTTGGATATTTGCTTCCCAGCTGCAAATGAAGATTTTTGGGTCAAAAGCAGCCAAAAAGGCGAAATGACGGCCATTTGCATGTTTCCAATACTAATGCTAACAATTTAGATGATACTATCAATGATATCGGCCAAAAGACACTGCTAATTCTTGGTGTAACCCCATGTATCGGGGTAACATTTTATAAATAGTAAATGGGAAAATAACTCAAAACATGTAATTGGATTCCTCCAACAATGAGGCAGATTATGGAGCATCCATCAAATGGTCCTTCCCCTGCCACCTCTAGTTCAGTTACAACAACTAAGCGGGGACCAACCCCTTTTATAAGCGTGGCGGAGGTCCCCCAAGGTGAAAGTATTTTATCAAGCAGTGATTGGTTGAAATACATCAAAACATTACCGCATTGGTACATTCTGCCCCAAAAACGCCATTCCATCTGTCATCCACCCAAAAGTTACTCAAATTTCTGGATATCTGATAAGGTGGTGTACCATAAGTCCTAATTTGGAATGCGTTTAAGCTAATCCAAATGCAACACTGAAACCATTAAATTCTCAAATACTTACAATAGTATAATAATGAACGTTAGTATTGAGGTAAGACTTTTTCACTAACTTGTACCACCAAATTATACCTTAGACAAGCTCAACTTTTACTTTTTTAAAAGAGTAATATTTTAAGTTTTAAGTATGTTTGTAGATATCCAGCTCCATTTGGCACCTGTGAGCCAAACTACTCGCTGGATGCCACAAATTGGTGCTCACTACAGGGGACAACCTGTATAAATCAAGTTTATTAATTAACAAAATGCAGGGCGTACCAGCTGGAAGTGTTACTAGCTGGGTAAAAAATGGTGATGGGGCAGAAGATGACCGTATGGATAGCCCTAGCCTTATTACTGGCAGATAACAGTCTAAACGAATCTTGATAACTGAGTCTCACCGCCTTACCTGGCCTGCAGCTGAAGTAGCGAGAGACCTAACACATGGCATATTAAACCCTGGCAATATTGCTTCCAAAGAAAGAGGTTTTCTGTAGAGGACTGCATTATGTTCCTCTATGAAACTTGAATCCTTCATGATGCTTATATCTAGCTTACCAATTTAACTAGCTATGTCTGCAAGTTTGCCCATCCTGCTTGTTCCATATGATATATATATTAGCTATTAGCTTCCCATCATAAAGAGCTACATTGGCACTTAGCAAACCATGATGCTCTAAAATTAACTTATAAGAATTAACATCAACTGAACTCTGAACACATTGGAACGGCTAAATCTGGTATAGAGGCAAGCTGCAAATTCATTAATCAGTTGCATAAGCGATTCACCACCATGGATACTGGGATGGTGAAGTAGTAGAGGAGCCCATGAAGATTTTCCGTGATGAGTTACACGCCTCTACCACTAGCCGCTATCTCATTTGAGGAGTTTTCTAAAGAACTTGAAAAGCATGAAGAGCAAACCTGCTGTGACCTTTTGGCACATACGTCCACCCCTCAACCTGGGGAGGAACAACGTGTGGCTGTGGTGGAGCGGCAACTAGCTAAAGCCCTGTCACGTGTTGAGGAGCTTGAGAGCCAGCTTGTGCATGAACCTTCTAGGGTTACCTCGGGTCTAGAGGCTAAGGTTGCTCAACTGGAAAAAGAGCTATCCCTTAAAGCTTTTCTTGAAAATACAAAATATCTTTCCCACAGGATTAGCTAATGGGAAAAAGAAGCTCAAGGGATTTAATCTCCTTTTAATGGTCTAGCTCTGTTGAAAGATGTGCATGGTCAGTTAACTCAAGTTGAGCGTAGCTTTGAACAGCTTAATGGGGGCGTACAGTTACCAAGCCCGCATCCAAGTGACGATGAAAGGTATAAGCAGATTAAAGAAGAGCGTAAAACTCGTGTGAGATTGGTGGAAGTTGACCAATAAAACCTAAGCTCCCTTGTGTAACAATTTCGTATTAAAGTCAAGGCACTGGAGAGCTGGGTTGAAGAACTGGAAACTCAAAAATGGGGGTGGAAGCTCGATTAGATCTATGTGAATATGCTTCCTAAAAGCACCAAAAGTTCATCACCACCATGAAAACCAGGCTTGGAGCTATCCAAGACCAGTTTGATCGCCTAAATTGTTCTTTTGATCAGTTGGACCTTCACTCAGAAACCACAGGTACTGATGCTTCTGAAGTTCATACCCTCTCTGGAGGTGACCATGGTGCATTCAAACCAACTTTTAAGGACAAGTTCATCCCTGGCAAGGGCAGCATCTCTTCGTCTTTATATGTTCATGAAGCTGCTATGGAAGGAGTGACCGATCTCCAGAAGGTCAAACACATCCTCTCTTGTTTGAGCCCCATGGCACAGGAGGTGAGAGCCCCCATATGGATGCCCTTAGCACCTGGATTTAGGTTAAGGAGGCCCTCATTAACGAGTTTGTCTCAAAAAAAGCTAAACATGAAGAAGCAAGCGTTCATGTGCATTAGCATAAATAAGATGAGAGTCAGTGGTTGCCTTTGCAGAGTGGTTTTATATTGAATCACAGACGTTGTTAACTTTTAATATGTTGACCTTTGACGATGATGTTGCTGCTGTATTGTCTGTGTTGGCATCTCACCCTTCTCTGGCGATGCATATCACTTCCGTCAAATGTTATATCCGCAATGTCAATGATATAAAGAGGCTTTACTAGAATTTGCTGACTTCCACAAGCTTGAATTACCTCATGGAATAGTATCCTGACCTCGTGTTCTGTCCATTGAGGGGGCAAAATCCAAAGCATCATGTCCTGGCCATTAAAGACAAAAAGGAGACCCTTTAAATTATGGGCCCTGAGGAGCCAAAACCAAAAGCCAATTGGCCTGAACGCCCTCGGTGTGCATAATGCAACAAGTTTGGACACCATGAGGCTGTGTGCTGGAAAAAGAAAGCTGAAATTGAGGAGCAAGAGAAGGGAAAAGAGATGTCAGCGTAGGTATAGGCACCCTTATTGCCAAAGGATCTTATGTGCTTGCATCATTTAATCAAATTATCCCTTTACCTCTTGTTGAAAATACCCCTTGGGATGAATCTGAGTAAGGTTACGAAGATAAAGGTTACTATGTATTAGGAATACCTGCTGAAGTGGAAGTCCCTGATTGTTTAGACGCTGGAGAATTGGACGCAACCACCATACCTGAGGATACATACCTCAGCCAAGTTTTAGGGTGTCCTGTGGTTATTGATACTGCCAGCGACGCAGATCAGCTCCTATCTTGTTTATTTCGCCATCTCCAGAGAGGTCATACCATGAAGTCTATCTGAGAGAATTACCACGATACATTTTGCAAGCTGACCTCTACTATCCATCTCAAGGAGGTTCTAGATCTGTCTCCTAACTTTGGGGCACACTCACTAAAGTGGATGTGGTCATTCAAAAAGTCTGAGTGATGGCCATACTGGACACTGGATCCCCAGTGAATATAATTTCCTCAAAGCTGATTAAAAAGATTAAGTTGGCGCCTGACTTGGGGTACACCAAGAGCTTAAAACTACAGACCCAAACAACACCTGGGCCATTGGGACTTACTCTTCCCTTTCCATTCGAATTGGAAAACTTATTCTATCAGCTTCCGCAGTTGCTTTGGATAACAGCACCTATGATATGCTCATAGGATCTCAAATTATGATTGAATATAAGAGAATCATCAATATGAAGCAAGGTTTTCTTTCATTACTCAATTATGAATTTCTTTTAGTTTTATTCTAAAAAGATCCCAGAAAGAACGAATACTCTTGTCAGGTTTGTACCCATTTTCCACTTTACCTTTACATTATACCACCGCAGGACGAAATACAAAAAAATGCCTCAATCAGTGGATGCTAGGGACGGTATACCATGTTATGCTGCAGACGAGGTAGTGATTAATCCGGGTGAACAAATAGTGGTTGACACTAGATCACCCTCAAAATCCCACACCACTGCTTGTTGCACCTCCTTAGTATTGAAGGCGTTAGCCCTCTAGAGCCTCGGGTATTACCTGGCGTTTTATACCTAGCCTACAAGAAGCCTATCACTCTGCTGTTGGGTATCTCACCAACAAGGATATAATTGTAAGAAAACACTAGGAGATTTGTATGGGCTTGTTAGTCCCTGTGGAGGACATTGACCAAATTCACTCCATTGGATTTACAGTGGATATGGGCCTGCCAACGGATAACCTGGTATGACCTTACCCAATGTCCATATCTCGGATAAACTGACCCAAAACTGAACTTGAAAAAGTTTACACTCTACTGTAAGACTTTAGCAACATATTCTCCAAATCAGATAATGACTACAACCACATGAAGGGATGGTGCCACTCCATTGATGTGGGTGATGTCCATCTTATTTGATCAAAACTTTGCCATAAATAAAAGGCGGAGGAACAACAGATGAGGACGTAGCTCAAGCAATTATTAAACGCAGGTTAATAGTTCTTTCAAAAAGCCCTTGGTCTTCTCCCTCTTGCTAATTAAAAAGAATAACGGAGGTCATTGGATAGTCATGGACTATCACAGGTTAAATAACCTTACAAAAAAGGATAGCTATCCTATCCCCACATTGATGACGCCCTGGCACAACTCTCCAGCTCTAACTTTTTCTCTGCCATGGACTTGGCTAGTGGCTATTGGCAAATGGACCTTACTCCTGAGGACAAGGAGAAGGGTGCTCTCATTTGCAGTAGGGGTCTTTTCCAACCCAAACCCAATTACCTCAGGGGTTGTGTAACGCCCCTACATCTTTCCAGCGCGCCATGGATCACATACTGCAGGACCTGAAGTTGAGTTGCGTCATTGTCTATCTTGATGATGTAACAGTCAGGTTAAAATGATTGTTACATGTCAACTGGAGATTCAGAAATCTGAATCTCAAGTCAAAACACTTTTTGGGTTTTTTGAGGCTTATGCGGGGTCCAGCACTGGGCTGTGCCCCTCCTGCACTAAACTTGGGCCCTTAGGGGCTTAAGAATAGTGCAGGAGGGGCTCCCCAGAAGGGCGACCTTAAAAGGTCAAGCCCACGCGATTCTGAACTTAGTTCAGAATTTTTTTTTCCTGCTCTTGCGTGGGATTCTCTGGTGGCCTCAGGGCTGGCCTTGCCTTGTCTCACCTGGTATCCCGCGGCGAACTGAATTTTGTATTCTCAACAAAATATTGGGATTTGGCGTTGAGAACCTTGATCCACCAAATACCCTGGTTTTTTATGTCTCGTTTGTGGTGCCCTATGTTATTGGGATTAATTTGTCCACGTGTTTATTTTCAATAATAAATAAAACAAGGCTAATTTTGGGGTCAGATCCTCACTTACCTGTGTCATCTTTTCTCGCTTTTCAAATTTCCCTAAATCCGAGGTGAATTGGTGAGTATGATGAATTAAAGCGCTTACTCCAAGGGAACCTCATATCAGACAATCATTTGGCGCCCATCGCCAAGGCAAGATGGTGGTCAAAAACTGGGATGTTTTTGATTGTTACAGATGACATCATGGTGTTTTTAAAAATATTTAATGAACATTTTGATTACTTAAAAAGAGGTGTTTCAATGGTTACATAATTCAAATATTAAGTTGAAACCATCAAAGTGCACCTTTTTCTAAAAGAAATTGAACTTTCTTGCAAACTTCAAAGCCCAAGAAGAAATTCAACCCATACAAGATAAGGTTGAAGCAATTTTTAAATGCCTCCCCAAGAATTTGCGGGATATGCTGGTTTTCTTAGGGGTGATGGGGTAATATCATTAAATTAATCCCTAAGTTCACCCTACTCAGTGAGCCCCCGTCTGCCTTCTGACTAAGAACACCTCATACAATGGAGTGCTGAACAAAAGGCCGCTTTTGAGACGTTGAAGCTTCTGTTACAAAAACGTCCTATCCTGAGGCATCCTGAATATGGTAAACCATTTATTTTGTTTACTGATGCTTCTAACTACGCTGTTGAGGCCATTTTAGCCCAACTGGATGAAACGGTGTTGATCATCCTGTATCCTATTTTAGCAAGATGCTGTCAAAGGCAGAATGCAACTACAGTGTAACAGAAAAGGATTGTCTTGCCATCTCTTAGTTGTAAAGCACTACCACCCTTTCTTGTATGGGACTACTTTCACTTTGGCTAATGACAATGCTTCGCTAAAATGGCTACAAAACATGAAGGACCCTAATGGCTGGTTAGCCCGCTGGGCTCTAAAGCTCCTACACTATTATATGAAGATTAAACACCATGCTAGGAAATTGTCACATGAATGTTGATGGGTTGCTTCAGATGACAGTCCTTCACTTGGATAGTAGTGAGATGGAGAGGTTTCATGACCTCTTAATGACCCCTGATGGATGGGAGGATGAGGATGAGCCTGTCAAGAAGATGTTAGACTGGCACTCCCATAACACCAAAGTGGAGAACGGGAAGCTACATAAGCAAGTTGTTACAAAGTGGCTGCCTTACCTTTGGCCCTCAGAACACATACCTGCTATCCTGGAAGCTCATTCCACTCTAGGTCATGGAGGAGAAAAGAAAACTTATGAGTGGATCAAGGACCAATACTATTAAGATGTTATAATGGATAGATTGTTGACGTCTTGAGACTGCCTTACGTGTAAAAAGCAATCTGGCTTCAAGACTAGATACCAGTATCAACCAACTACCCTTCAACAACCGTTCCACACTTCAGTTTGGATGTAACAGGATTTCTTCCTTAAACTACTAGTGGAAATAGTTTTATCTGAGTAGATATTGACCACCTCACTAAGTGGTTGAAAGCCGTGGCTCTTCCTTCCCAAACTGCAAAGACCACCACTAAATTTCTACATTAAAACTTTTTACTTGTCATGTCTGTCCTCAAGTACTAATCTACAACAATGCAGGAACTTCACCTCACGAGTAGTCAATATCCAAGCCACATTCATGGGAGCCCAACAACTTTTCTCAGCTCCCTATAATCCTTCCACTGATAGGACAGAGGAAAGAGCAGATGGAACCTTGGTTTCCATTCTAAGAAAAATGCCTCATCTGATCCTCTTCACTGGTATCAAATTCTATCCTGTGCTCTTATAACATACCATATTAGCTATCACCATCTTTTTGAAGTGTCTTCATTCTGTGCCTTGTATGGGTGAGAACCAGGAATACCTGCCTTCTTAGCTAAAGATGTGTTTTCTTCCAGAGTTGAGGAGCCTGTGAAAGTCATGAGAAGATTGGCACAACACATCATCCAACTCCAATCTGAAGCTATGACCAATTTAGCAAAAATGGTGATTAAAGATGGGCAGGCTGATAATGAGCTCCAAACCCCCTTACTGCATTCCAAGTTTCCGTTATGATGTTATACTACCATAACCGCACTTCTCCTAGAAGAGGTAAGTTTGGATCCATTTAAGAGGGTCCTTTCACTATTACCTACAAAAGAGGCAATGAGTACTCCATAAAAGTCCTAGGCTACTGAGATTAAAATAAATTGGGTACATGGCCAATTCCTACGGCCCTATTCTCCCCCCAACATTCTTGAGGTGGGTGATGTCAGACTTTGCTCTCCCAGCAACAAATGAAGCATGTTTTGGGTCAAAAGCAGCCAAAAAGGAAGATTCAGGCCATTTGTATGTTTCAATATATAAATACTATCAATTTTGATAATACTATCAATGATATCAGCCAAAAGTCCCTGGAAAATTTTCAGTGGAACTCCATGAATTGAAGTAACACTATTATTTATAAATTGGCAAATAACTTAAAAATGTAGTTGGGTTCGTCCAACCATGGGGCAGATTATGGAACATCCATCAAATGGATCTTCCCCTGCCACCTCTAGTTCAGTTACAACAACTAAGCGAGGACCACCCCCTAGTATAGGTGTGGCGGAGATGCGCCAAGGTGAAAGTATTTTTATCAAGCAGTGATAAGTTGCAAATAAATAAAAACCTTACCGCATGGGCACATTCTGCCCCAAAACCCCATTCCATCTGTAATCCGCCCAAAAGTTACTCAAATTTCTGGATATCAGTAAGGTGGTGTACCATATTTCATAATGCGGAAAGCGTTTAAGCTAATCCAAATGCTACACTGAAACCATTCAATCATTAAATACTTACAAGAGTTTAAATAATTAACGTTGGTATTGAGGTAAGACGTTTTTCTCGCTAACTTGTACCGCCAAATTATACCTTAGAAAAGCTCAATTTTTACTTTTTAAAAGAGTAATCTTTTTACTTTCTAGATATAATTGTGGATAGCCAGCTGTGTTTAGCACCTGTGAGCCAAAAACCTTATTGGATCCCACATGCATCATTATCAATCTCATCACAACCAGGCCTTCATTGATTATCTTACCTGCACCATCCAAGCGTGGTGCCAGAAAAATAATTTAATTAGATTGTTTTTATTAATTTTTGGGAATGTTGGGGAATCACATCACCCATATTTTGAAGCATATTAATCCACCAGGTACAAGCAAGAAGGGTAAGTACTTCCCATCTAAAGGTAGCAAGAATAACGCTGAGCTGCACCAACCATCAGCTAAACGAAAAAAATGGTGATGAGTACCATAGAGGCTGTGACAAATAGCTGGCGCAAGCCATTCACACTTATCAAAATCCCCGCAAGGACAATTCTAGTGCATGTAAAATAAAGAATTTGGTTGACTAATGTCAAGAGAATGTCTTTAACTCTCCCATTACCATTGAGGTGGTGCAAGATGCACAGCCACACCGCACAGGAACTTTTTATTAACAAAACGGTAAACAGGGCACCGCGTAGGATGCCAGAGCAAAAGGGACCCAGGGCAATGCTGTACAACGCTGTATACAGTAGTTGATAGCAAATAATAGCAAAACTTGGTTGGATCCACCAGGGGAGTCCATAACCAAGCGGAGATCTGTGCTGGAGCTCTTGGGTGCCTTAGTATGATTAGACCAGGGCAGCCAAGAGGTGCACCAGATTTGGTAGATATTTTTGTTAAAATAAAACGGCCAACACTGTTAGCACCCTCCTCTAGGAGGTCCGCACACAGGTTCACACCAAACAACTATATAAAAAACGTAAATTAACGTGGATTTATTAGGAAATCAACCAACAAGGAAAGTTGGTCTCATAGAAACATACTTAACTATGGGTGGTGAATCGTCATTTGGGGGAAATGGTGCTAAGCCTAAGTGACCCAATCTGGCGCACCCTACCATTGGCCAAAGTACAGTAGATCAAGATCAACTGAACTCAAGTTATTGATTGCAGGAGAAACTGACCCAATTTAGCAAAATCAAAAATCAAACTGGATTTAAAATTCCGCTCACCAAACAACTGAATAAAAATGTCATTAGTGATATAGCTGGTGCGTTTTAACTCCCTTGCTGTAATTCAGGACTGAGCATCATGCACAACCCTAGTACCAACCTGTAAATATCTCGCCTGAACCCTTCATTGATCAATGGTAGTCCTGAGGTCAGGGAGGCCTTCCAACTGAAACTTTTTGTCCTTCTGATGACCAGCTTTATCATTACAGTTGGTTTTCATCAATCATGTCAGTAATCCATTACAGTCAGTAGGATCAGGACAGGCTGAAACTAAATATGTTGGAAAGAGTCCCTTTGAAGAGTATTGGGAGGACCAGCTTGGGTTGAAATTGGGTCCACTGTGAGAAGTCCTTAGGCACTTGAGTGGCGAGGAGCCATTGTGAGCCCAACCTGGATTGGTACAGATTGAATGATGAGGAGCCATTGGAACCTTTCCTGAGGTTAGTACAGATCGACCAGTTCTTTTTTGGCGAGGATGGCTGACATGGTTCTGGAATGGCAAGATGATATAGGAACTAAGCTTGAGAGAGGCGGTAGTAAGTAAGAAGCAAGGAGGAGGGTTCACGTTGCCAAAGTTTGGCAGTAGTGTTGAGTGTGAATAGTGCCATGCTCCGCTAAAGTTATTTTAAAGTATGATGATATTGCCTGAGGAGTTATCCTTTACCCAAGGTTTCTATTTTTCACAGGGTAATCTAGGCGAGTGGGAGGATATATCATAATTTTGATATTGTTATTACCCAGCTGCTTAGTTTATAATAGGCGTTTATTCACTAAGGTTTTTTCCACTGTGGATATGGGCGATATCATTTTCAGATATTAACTATCATTTTCAGAATCATCTTAACAATTTTTAGGTAATTCGCCATGATTGAGACGCCAGATTATAACACTAAATTGCTTAATTCTAGTCAGTTTGATATCTGATAAAAAGTGAGTAAAATAAGTTGTCATTTTTTAATTTTATGATTTTTTTATTTCACTTAAGTCAATTGAGGTTAATTGGCAATTTGATGGGAAGGGTTTGTGAAGTTGTTGAAATTCTGACAACGCTTTTTGAAACAACTTTTGGTGTAATTAATGGATGCAGGGAGCATTTATTGGTAACCTGGAGAATGCTTCAGGGACTAGAAGGCGACGAAACCTGACTAGCTCATTGAGGGAAATCGTAAGGTCTTGACCTAAGGAAAGCTGACTAAACAGCAACGTCCACCGTCTCCACAAGTAAGGCACCAACAGGGCCTGGTGCCAAATTCTCTATAAATACTCTCAATTTTTCTTCAATTTAAAGAGACGTTTTATCAATTACATTTGATGTTTAGGCTTCTATATATTGGTTGTATAGTTGGCTCTTAGGATAATAATTAAGGTTAGAATATCCTTTGTCTAAAGTAGTTGGCTATCAAGATCTTCTCCTGGCCCTTTGAGAAGAGATTTTAGGGAAGAGTTCCCTACAGAGGAAGAAGATAGGAAGAAGAGTTTCCTGCCATTTCATATATAACTTTAAAGAGAAGGGGGAAGTGCACCAGTTTAGCGTTGGACTTTTTACTCAACGTGGATATAATAAAACTCAACTTAGATTATAGTCTTCATACTATTACTACCCAGATTTGGTCAATAATAAAAATTACCGCAGCTATTAAGAACTTGTGCAGTAGAAGCGGGAGTAAGGCGAGCATCCCATAGGGTTACAGTTGGTGCTATTTGTTAAGTGGAATTGAGCTCAAGGCTCCCAAATTTCTACACAACCAGAGCGTCATCTTGCCCTACAATGATTGCAAATTGGCATATAGAAGTGGACTCAATTCTCTTATAGCTCCCAAAAATATGGTCTCCAGAACCCATGTAATCAGGGAATATTACCCAAGGTGACTGAAAGCTCTTGCTGTTCCAAATGTTGAACATAAGGCTCTGATATCACTTCTGGCATCCACTCAGACTTTTGTTCCATCAGTAAACGGGTGGTAACTGCTTCCACATCATCCAGAATTCCTGTATGAAACGCCAAAGTTGGGGCTTCATCATTGGACAAAGGCTTTATGATTAATGTTTCTGGGGATTTGATCTTACCTAGGATTTCTTTAAATGGGCAAATGTAGGAAATCCCAGCTCTACTTTACTTTTGGTTTTTCTTAAGTCCTCCTTCTTTGGGATTTCACAGAATGACCCTTGGGTTTAGAGCCTAAACTAGGGCAACAATTGACAAAAAGTTCCATCTTTTTACAAATATATTATGTAATCTGATTAACGTTAGGCCTATGAGAATGAGGGCCATAAGGCATAACTAAATAACTTGAGGAGAGTGACCGTATTTGAAAGTTCATAGAGCTCCAGCCAACTTGAGGCAGGCGCCTGAAAAGTGGCAGCGTAGCATTGGAGATAATTTGCCAAGGGGTGGTATTACTTTTCTCATTCAACACAGGGATTATAACCCAGTACAATTCATTGTATGTCTTGCAGGTGTGATGCAGTGAGATCTGAGCACTAAAGTTATCTAGTAGTTTAGTTTCATATTAAACTTAGGCCTCATAATAAAACCGCTCTGCTAATCTTTTTTACAAACTCAATTTTTGAAAGAAAATAAGAAAAAACGTTTTCTTCACTACCATTCATTCAGTTACACCAAGCTCTTTCACCATTATACTGTGGCGTTGCAGTAACTCACACTAACTTCTTGTAGGTTTGGTATTATTTATTCCTGACTTACAAGGCCCAATGAATACATTAAAGTAGCTAACTTAATAGCCTCAGAGTCTCCACCCATACTAAATCTATAGAAAGCAGAAAAATTGCGTACAACTTCCATTTCTGTCAAATTTAAAAACTAAATAGATTTATAAAACCCTGATAGCCTATTGCACAAGGGCACAGAGGCCACAACAGTTCTAATCGAACTTTAGGTCTTCTGACTGAGGATTGAGTGTAAAATGGCTTTGGACTGCTAACATGGCTGGAGTAGAAAGCTCAACTGAAGCCTTATTGGCTGCCACAATATATTTTGATACTGTTTGAACCACCAATGCAGACTAGCAAAAGGTGATCTCATGACAAAGTTGATTAATCTGCTCAGAAAAATGACAGTGTTTAATTAAATAAATTTTTTTCAGCAATTTCAAGTTCCTGATTGACAGCGACAAGGTGTTTCTTCAACACTTTGATCTCTTGTTCTTCTAAATAAAATATAGTATTTAATGAGCTAATCTCCCTGACAGGATAAAGCTAGAAGGAAAGTTAATTATGTTCTTCTCAAGGCCATCAAGTAGAGTTGGGGCCCTCCAAAAAGTAGCTACAAGATCAGAAAATTGTGGATTCTATTATAAACCGTCTGCGCCTGGCCCTGGAAGCATAATTATTTCTTTAATATTATGACTAGTAGGTGGACCAAATTTACACTGATCCTTTTGAGTGGCAGCTTCAGAGTCCATAAATTGTGCTAGGGTAGCAGGAGAAATAATCTTCCATATACTTTTATAATATTAAAATTAGTACAGGATCACAATTGTGCCGCCCCTATAGTGAGCACTAAATGTTGCAAATGGCGCTTAGTCGCCATTTCTCATTGTCCAAGTCAAATTAAACATAAATAAGGAACTGTACAAAGACAGAGTCCTTGGAAAACAAAAATGGGAAAATACATTACAAGTACAAACAAGTTTTTATTAAACTATAAAAAGAAGCATACCATATTATTAATTACTGACAGCAGCTTCAGGGATCAGCTAAACAATTTCCAAACTTATGGTAGTATTTATACCACCTACTAACATCAAAAACACATCTACTTCCTATGGCAGTTCCCTGTAATATGCTCCTCTCATCCTCATTATCATAAGTACATACATTTGACTTTGGAAGCATTAAGGATTTGGTTAATATCATAAAAGGGAAATACATGGCCACAAGGCCAGAAATTTAGGAGTAATATCCATACTAACCATAATCAGTCTATTTAAGTAAACCTCTTGAGGAGAGGCCAAGGAGAATAATGACAAGCCTATTGAATAAAATTATCTTTAACCAGTTTGTGGAAAATTTATGATGAACTAATAATGACAAATTTTAAAAACCAAAGGCACTGACCAAAGTAATTAGAATACTATGAGATGGGTCTTGTTTTGAAAGGAGTGAGAATTTGCTCTTTCACCATATTTACCATTATACACTGGATGTTTCCAAGAATGCTGACAGTAACATTTACAACATAAGAATTACTCAAAATAGTGGTCTAAGGGTCAAAGTACGTTTGATTGAACCCTTTACTCTAGATATTATAAATATATAAAGATTTGAAATAATAATATAAATTGATGGTTGGTCAAAACAATTACAACAGGGCCTACTCCAAACTTTTAATCCTCAAAATTTTCGCCTAGACTATTATAGACTGCCCAAAATAAGTCTGGGCCATTTCAAAATATATCTTCAATTCTTTTATCTAAAATAATTAATTTTGTTCGTTGATTCATTCTCAAATGGTTAAATTTTATCAAATTTGGTATATTGTTGCTTACAATTTTATTTATATTTAATATATTTTCCAGCCGATTTACAAGGGTCAAGGACCTTGCAACCTGTCTGTTTGGCCTTAGTATACCCTTAGGGGAAACTAAGGGTATGTGGTGGGTAAGCCTAACCTTAACCGTCACAGAAATTGGTGCTCAAGACAGGGGGCCCTAAGATGCTTAGTGAAATTATCTATAATGATATACGGATAATAATTTTAATTAAAAGAACTTACAAAAGATAGGGCTAGAAGTGTAACTCTTTGGATCAACAGTTTCAAGAGCAAGGTAACTCCTATGAAGCTTGAAAGCTTATGTCCATGCCATTGATGAGTTCACCTCTTTCTACTGTTAATCAATCTTAATATTGAATTTATAATGTAGATTTTAGGTAGATCATACAATAACTAATAAACAGAGAATATGTGGTGGGATGCCATGCTAACCAGTCTTGACTTATTCTCTACTTTCCACTATTTGAGGACTATATGCTGCTGCATAATTGTAATCTAATGAGGTATCCGTTTTATTAAGCGCTACCTTTAATATTTTGTTCTTCCAGACATCTACTAAACCCTTCAAGTGGTAGGATAAGCTATAATATAGTAGCTTGATATTTGGGACTTCCACATGCCTTGTATTCAAATGTTGTAAATCAACACCGCTTCCTCCTCATTTGTACACAATCATCAGGTTTATTAGTGGATGATTAACAATTAATCAATGAGATAAGCAACAAGATAACCATGTATGATAATAGAATTTCTTGTTACCTTAAAGAACAGCTCCACCAGATCCTAATTACCTTGAATCTTCTTGGGGTTGATATCTTGTACAAATCAAAGCCTTTCTTCTGGAACTACAATAATAATTAATAGCCTCTCAAAAGAGGCCAAAGGAATCTGAAGGCTCCTGAGCCCCAAGGACCATCTAGTTTCTCTATTCCAGATCATTTTTTGATTCAAATGAGTCTGGGAAACCAAAGAAGTCCAGCTTGTAATTGCATTCTTACAAAATAAGATAAGTAAGGAGCCCAAGGGTGTAAAAACCACATAAACGAAGTTCCTATTAATCTAAAAATTACTATCAAGAATCCAGCGTGCTAAGGAAAGTACTGTCTTTCTTTTTGGGTGTGTTGGCACCCACAAGAGTAACCACATTCCGTAAGGCGCCATGGAGTCCAAGGTGTGAGGGGCCATGTTGGTGGGGGGATTAGAGAGGGTCAACTTTAAGGAACTATCTACCTTTTACCATTTTTATTATAAAATTTAACAAAATGGAAAGTTTGGTTTTATTAATATGCTTAATAATTTTCAAGGGAAACTAATTATAGAATAACCCAACATCCTACCATTACCATGGTTCTGGCTCTTATGATGTGATTGAGGAGAGCTTCTAGGCTGAACCACAATAGTAAGGAGTATTTTTTGAGTCAAATAATCGATATTTTAAAATACCAATAACCCTTGATAGTATCAACTGGCGTTTCCAAACTATTCTCTGGTAGGATTTCCTAAATTCTGAATTTCAAATTCGCTTTTTGTTTTCAGAATAGAGCGTCAAATTCAATCTTTGTTTTGGACCTTTTCTCTTCAACTTTGTGCCCAAATCTGATTTTTCAGGTAAGTTTTTCTATATAGGTTGACTTCTGGGTGAACCCTCTGCTGAGAGCAGGGAATGGGGACTGAAGTAGAGAGCATTTTAAAATTTCCAAAGTCTGCACAAAATTTTTGATTTTCTTTAAAAAAGCTGCATATTTTAAGACTGAGATGGGTTGGACTGAGAGGTGGATAGATGAAATATTTATGGCAAGCATGAGGCAGTGGCCACTTATCTCTTATTGATGGTATGCGCTAGGTCAGAGACCTGGGTGAGGGGCCAGGTTTTGGGGTTTAAAACTCTTTTTGGCTCAAAAAATTTACTCTACTTTAAATCATGATGGCTGTCACCAAAGGCCTTACAATACCCTTTCTTTTACAGGCGGTCTCATACCCCTCATGGGCATTTGCAAGGGCGTAGTTCATGTGAAGAGAAGGAAGGGAATTTCATCTAAGGTAGCGGTCTTAGGTGAGAGCGCGAGGGGCATTAGTATTTTTTCGAAAAACTCTTCTAGTAGCTTTTTGCAGTTGGTACAATCCTTGAACGGGACCCAGATGTTTTCATATGCTGGATATCCCTTCCACAACACCAATTCGTGCACTTGGCGTTTAACCCGTTTTGCATCTAAGATCTTCCCTGCAACAAGTTTTGGGAGCTCCCTCTACCATAATGGGCTCAACCCATACTGGTTTCTTGCCCTTAAAAGAACAGAATGAGGAGTTGCAAAATGAGGTGTAATTTTTTTGTTGAGTGATAGTTTTAAGTGGAAAGCTCCATTGTTCAGAACATTGGTAATAGGTAATGGTCAAACTCGCTTTCATGCCAAATCTGACATGGCATATTAAAGTGCAGATTCTTGACATCCACTATTACCAAGTCACCCTCATGATAGTTAGGGGCCTCTCACCACTTTTTCATAAACTGCTTGGCATCCTTTGTTTATTTAGCCAACTGGTACTGTACCTGTTAATGGATCTTACAGTTATGTGTGACACCGCTTTCTGCTGCTGGGATGTTATGGTTATTTTGGGGAACAATATCAATGGCAGGGTTGTACCCCAAGTTAGCATACATAGGTGATTCCTTTCAAAGAGTGAGGGAGTTATTGTATGAGAGTTGACCCAAAGGAAGGTTGGTTGCCTATTCATCCTATGAGGCGGTACCATAGCCATAAAGGTACAGCTCTAGGGATTAATTAGTGTGTTCCATTTGACCAACTGATTTTGGGTAAAGGCTGATGATCAGAATGGCTTAATCTTTATCATATTAAACAAGACCTTCCAAAATCAGGAGGTAAGCTGAGGTCCCTTATTACTGACTATTTCATTAGAAACCTCAAACATAGTGAAGACTTCAGCCTAGAAAACTATGCCATGTCCTCAGCCATGGTGGTTGTCATATAAAGGATAAAGAAGGATTACTTTGTAAAATTATCTACAAAAACCATTATCGCGTCATTCCAATGAGATATGGGTAAGCTTAAAATGAAATCCACTGACAACGATGTCCATGGACCTGCCACCTGTTGAAGAGGATGTAGAAGGACATTCCTTCCTGTACTATCTAATTTGAAACTGGAGCAGATCAAACATACTTTAATCCGGGTAGGGCTTCCCTTATCAGTCCATTACTATCATAACCCTGTTTGATTAAATTAATAATCGTTTCACACCAGGGTACTGTCAGGATTCCAACTCAAAATGGAGATTTAAATGAGGTCAAAGATGGGAAAGAACCTGAGTTGGCCTAATTACTAGGCCCTTATCAAGGACAATCCCTGATGACATTCTATGCCCTAGTATTTGGGTTCAAACCTGATCTATGAGGCAATATAATACTATTGGACCAAAATGACTAACCTACCATGGAATCCCCAATTTGGTATGAGTCTATATCTTATCTTGGAGATCTACTGAACAAACCTCTTTTATAACGATGCTTTGACTAAGATAAAGACTACTCTCTTTTCGCCTAATTCAAGTTAAAAATATTAAATAGTTATTAGGAATTACCTCTCAGACGAAGTATCTGGAAATAGACTTCTCAACAAAGAGAAGATATAACAAGCAATCCAACACCCTGAAACTTTGGGTCCATGGCCTCAAATTATTAAGGAATATGAGGTTTTACACCCGTGGTCTTGACAAACCTGGTGCTCCCTGCCAGGTACACCCTGAGTTCAAAGTGAAATATCATAATTAAAAACTCAACTATGAACAATAACAATTAAGCATCTGATCATATTTTAGATAAGAAACGCTTTAAACTCTTTATTAATTGCCCCGCTATGATGCGCAGGATGGAGCAATGAATTCTCACCATTGAGCAACACCAACTCAAACTTTGAAATGCGACTACTGAGCTCAAAAGCTAAATTGGCAGTTTATCTCCTCTTGTTGCCACCAAATTGGCCCTTCGTGCCGCCCACAATCAGGTAGACTCAATAATTGAGGATATCAACACCTTGAAAAATAAAGTGGACGAGCTCCATCCTTACAAAACGACCAGCAATAACAGTTCCCCTTTAGGTGAAAATGGTCCCCCCATTCAATAAATGTTTTTTGACCATTAACCCCCAAGTGCATGTTCAAATCATCAGTCAAAGAGAAGTATGTCCCAGTCAAAAGAAGCATCTTCTCTTTCTTATTTGTTACGAAAATGCTATGGAAGAAGGCACTGACTCACAGCGACTCAAAAAGCTAACTAACTGTCTTAATCACATAGCTCTATACATTATGGTACTTCACTAAATGCTTTGCCAGACTTGGGAGGACGCCAAGACTGACTTGCATCAGGATTTTGGGAGCGACTTAACTTTGCCCCACTAAACGCAAACATTTATAGATATAAGCTTTAATTGTGGGTAAACCGCCACAGAGTTTGCTCACCGGTTTTATCTTAAAGCACAAACGTTGGTCATAAGAAAACGTTTTACTTTAAATGACGCTATCACTGCTTCGTTTTCAGCATTTAAAAACATGCCAAACATTCTACTTTATTCAAAATCAGTGAAGTTCAACTGGACGTCTCTCCTCCATATTAAAGAAGCTATTCTGGAGATTCAGGCTGACCTACTCAAACCTATTAGGCCCACTTAGTTTAGTAATAAGAATAGGCCTCAGTCTCAAGTGCTAGCAGTTACACCTCCAAGTCGCCTACACCTGAATTATACTTCACCCGTTGCATATGAACCAACCAAGCTGTAGAATAATGCCGCGCCCTTCAAAATATGTCAGAAGATGATCAGTGAGTATAAAGAAATAGGCTCCCTATGCTGACGCAAATCAAGTGCCCTAAGACCCTTGTTCTATCTTTAAAACTATCCCCGCACTTCAGGTTGTTTTTTATCAGCGGTGCCTGAATAAGTTGAAATACCCCTTTCTATCCAAGGAAATAAAGATCTTCTTCTTCCCTATTTTATGTTAGTCAGTTACCTCATCAACTCTTGGAGGTCATTTCCTCTATGGAAAGCCAAGCGCTGGCAGACAAAACCTTCAAATGCATCAAACAGCCCCAAGTTTGGACACAGCAAAATCCCTTGCTTGCTTCACTTAAGCTCCCACAAAAGCTTACTAGCCATTAACTCTCAGTTTGGCTCTTCAATGGTTCGAGTAGAAGTAGTCATTCATAGAAATAAGTCTTGGCTATAATTAATACTGGCTCACCAGTTAATGTTATACCTCCAGAATTATCTAGAAAATTAAAAAAGGCTCCAGACTTGATTTTGAAACCTGAATATGGGGCGGCCAGTAATTGGATAACTAAAGCAATTTTGGCATATTCTGCCTTACCTCTCCAATTTGGAAAGCTTCTAATTACTGCCCCCACTATTGCATTAGAAAATAAAAATTATGAGCTGCTTATTGGGGGATGATTGATGTGGGATTTTAACGCATCATCAATTACAAAGAAAAATATTTTTTCACTATCATGGTATCAAATTCCATTAATATTTGAAATCCCCATCCAAAGTAAAAAAGTCCCAAAAAATGAACATGTCTCCTCAAATACCTGTTTTTTATCTGTAAGGTTGAATATAAATTCTTAGGAGAAAAAATAAGTTACCCCCTGAGGCTGTGGATGCCGAAGATGGGGTCCCTCTGTATGCCCCTCAGCCTATCACAATACCCTCAGGCACATATGTTATTTTGGATATGATAATCATGATTCACATCCTTCCTAACCAAATTTTGTATCTAAGTGGCCACCCAAACCCTTCAAGCAAAGAAGCGTTGACCTGCCATGGGCTTTCTGATCCTACTTATGGGAAATCTATAACTATATTATTAGGGAATCTAACGGATCAAACCGTCCAAGTCCCTCAGTATGCCCCTATTGTTTATGTAAAACTATGCTCTATTAAAAATATCGCCAATGTGTGTTGTTTTGGCTCATTACAAATTTTAGGGTTCGACCCCCTACCCACCATAGCTCTGGTTGAAAGTATAATTGGTGACAATCTAACCCCAATAAGCAACAGAATGTTGAAGACCTCTTCAAGAAGTTTTATAATATAATTTCCTCAGGATCAAGTGTTTATGGAAAATTGTCCAGGGCATTTTGTCAAATTGAGACTGAGAATCATCCTCCATCCAAACCTCAGCCAGACAGAAAATCTAAAGTTGAGGAAGCTCAAGTGGCTCTAGAGCTACATCAACTGTTAGAAGCTGTGTTACTCATACCTTCTAAAAGCTCATGGGCTTCCACACTTCTATTAATTTGGAAGAAAGATGCTGGTCACCGTCTTGTCATAAATTATTGCCTCAATTCAAAAACCAGAAAAGACAGCTATCCACTGCCGCGTATAAATGACTCCTTACACTTGATGTCAGGTTCCCACTATTTTTGGCTATGGATCTCGCCAGCGGGTACTGGCAAGTTGATTTATCACTGGAGGATTGGGAAAAATGTGCCCTCATCTCAAGTGGAGGATTGTTTGAGCCCACTCAATTGTCTCAAGGGTTATGTAACGCCCCTACTATCTTCCAATGCGCCATGGACGGACTTTTAGGTATTTATCATGTTCTTGTGTGTTAGTTTATTTCGACAATATAAACGTTTTTTCACGAACCTTTACCAAACACATAGATCATCTCAGGAAAGTTTTCCAGAGGTTAAGACAAGCCTCATTAAAAATAAAGCCGTCAAAATGCTTCTTCTTTTCAGAATGTAGTGGATTTCTTGGGCCATAAGTTAGGTAAATCTGGAATATCACCAGTGGATCACAAGGTCCTGGCCATATCCAAAATATCCCCCCTAAATCCCTATGAGACATAAAAGTTTTCTTAGGAATGGTGGGATATTATCGCCAGATCATCCCCCACTTTGCTGACACCTCCGAGCCTCTTGTAATTTATTAAAGAAAGGGATACCCTTTCAGTGGAAAGAAGAGCAACATCAGGTCTTTGGCCTATACCAAGTCTCACTCTCCCACACTACACTACTTATACATCCTAATTTTGATAAACCCTTTCTCCTTTTTACTGAACTAGTGTTATAGACATCAGAGCCATCCTATCACAGCATGACAAAAACTTAATAGATCGTCCTATTGCCTACTATAGCAAAACTCTAACCAGAGCTGAACGCAGCTAAAGCATTACAGAATGCAAATGCTTGGCGGTATTATTGTCTTTAAGCATTTCTGGCCATATTTATATGAGTACAAAACACTATAATTACTGACAATGCTTCCTAATAATGGCTAAGCAAAATGAAGGACCCCAATGGGAGGTTAGCCCGATGGGCGTTAAAACTTCAAAACTACAACATTTCCATCATCCATTGACCAGGGCCCATACATCAAAATGCAGATTGCCTATCCTGTCTGTCCATAAAAACTTTAACTGCCTCAAGTGTGATGGATGTGACCTTTCCACATCTCCATGAACCAATCTGGCAGGAGGGCCCAGGCAAGGTCCCACAAGCAGGAGAGAGCAGAAGTGGTTAATGATCCCATTTGTTGGCTTTATGAACGGTTGTTAAGCCCTTGAAAGATGGTAAGGTCGATATTGACGCTTAGGAGAATTGTCTGTCCTCCAGAGAGGGCGTAAAGAGGGGCGTCATCCTTGTCAAAACCAGAGGTATAGCTTATTTTCTGTTCAAAATCCAGAGTACCTCCACAAAATCTCAACAAATGGTTTTAAGATTTTAAATTTTATCTTTTTTAGTTTTCATTTCATATATTAGTAGACAAATTTGTCCTAAACACCTTCGTCTTGTTGTATTTATGTTAGTGAATAAGGGATATAAGGGAATTTGTTTCAACGGAGTCTGTGGGTGGCAGGCTATTCATCGGCCTATTTTGTGAATCTCAGCTTTTGATATTTTCGTCTAAGCCCATTCTAGACCATTCGTTGGGTACCCCAGGCGTTAAGGAAACTTTCCCACATTTAATTCTGTTTTTCTGGAACAAACAGAGCTCGGCATTTCCATGTCATTTTGTAGAATGAAATCCTTAAAAAGTTTTCCAGTGACTTCTGATTGTCTTGGCCGCTACTCCCCTCAACTCTCATTACTTTCAAATTTGGCGTAATTCAGCTTGTCAGCCTCTGATTTTCTGGGCTGCTATTGCCATGTTTCTCAAAGTTACCATTTTTAGCATAATTTGGCTTGGCAGCCTCTGATTCATTGGGTTGCCCTTTGCCTTTGTTTTCATTATTTTCCATTTTGGCTGATTTTGGATTATTGGCCTTTTGTTGGACTATTTTCCATTTGCACCAGCCCTTGCCACCTCCACTCCAAGGTTTATTTGATTTTTTAGCATCTGATTCGTCAGAATGTCATTTTCAAGAGTCATTTCCTTTTGAATCCTAAACTTTTATTGTTGTAGATATTAATAAGGGACCCAATTTACCCTTAGGGGGGTCGGGGTTATGGGATAGTCAGGCAGCGCTTGTTTGTGACACTGAGGAGGATTGACTTTATGACCTCCCAAAACTGCACTATTTGGAAAGATGAACCCAACCTTTCAAAAGTAATTAGCAAAAAAATCAGCGGGTCTTCAAGTCAAAAAAGGCCAACTGTGAAAACTTGTGTCCCAAAAATGGGTGCCCTATGTATGACGTTCAGAGAGAACTGACGTCATATTGGAAGGACATTAGCAAGTAAGCCATGGAGGAGTTCAGAAAATTACCAGTGGCTCAAGGCTCAATGTTTCTTGGAAGGAATGAATGTTACAATGCAAGATGTATTGGTTTCCTTCCTGGTATGCCAAAGTCAAGCCAGACTTAATCCCTAGTCACAACATCCAGTGATTCCACCCTGTGAACCCTTCCATTTTATTTCTCTATTGATATTGTAGTACCTCTCCCTCAAGCCTCTATTGGTCAACGGTTCCTCATCCTGGCCGTAGATCATTTAACTAAGTGGATTGAAGCTGTATTGCTACTTTCCACTTCAGCAAAAGCAACCACCACCTTCTTACATAATTGGATTATCACCCAGCATGGGTGCCCTCACATAATACTCTCCAATAATGGGCAAAATTTCTGATCATCACTGGTGAATAATTTAGCTGAGCTGATGGTATCCGCCCAATTATTTTCTACTCCCTACCATAGTGCCACCAATGGAATGGTGTAGCGGGCGAATGGTACCCTAATGGCCCCTTTTTCAGAAAATGGCCGCGACCAACCCTCTGTGCTGGCCCCAATATTTGCCTAGTGCAATTATGGTCTATCGAATAAGCTACCACCATATCATTAAGATGTCGCGCTTTTAAGTATTTGTATGGATTAAATCCCCAGTTGCCCTCCAGAGTGCAGGTCATGTTAGATCAGGCATCCCCTGACGCCCTTGTAGTTACTATGCAAAGCATTGCTAATGAAAACATCTGACTCCAGGTTCTAACTTCTGAAAACTTATCAGCTGCCACCAGTAGAGAAATTTACCAATTTAATAATAAGCATAACCCCCTGCAAACCTTCCAACTGGGTGAACTAGTGCTTTTCTACCATAATCGGCCTGGAGAATAGACAATAAATTGGGAACCAACTGGTTGAGGCCTTACAAGGTCATCTATAAGCATGTAATGAATGCTCAATCGTAGAGGTCATTCATGGTAAAGTAGTAAACCGCTTCCATAGCTTCTTTCTCCGTCCATTTTCCTCCATATGCTAAGATCTAGAGGGGGCGTTTCAGTATTTCACCCTGAAATGGAGATTTAAACAAGGACAATGATGGGAATCAAACCCAAGTTGGCCAAATAGCTAGGCCCTTATTGGGGATAACTCCAAATGACATTATATGTCCTAGTATTAGGGTTCAAACCTAATCTATGAGGCGAGCGAATACCATTGGACCAAAATTATTAACCTACCATGGAATCTCCGATTTGTTATAAGTCTATATCTTAGCTTAAAATATCTACTTAACAAAACTCCCTTATAACGATGCTTTGACTAAAATAAATACTACTCTCTTTTCGCCTAATGTAAGTTAAAAATAGTAAATATTTACCAGTAATTGCCTCTCAGACTAAGTATCTAGAAAAGACTTCTCAACAAAGAGAAGATATAACAAGCAACCCAAAACCCTGAAACTTTGGGTCCTTGGACTCATATTATTAAGGGATATGATATTTTACACCATGGTCCTGACAGGTACCCCATAGGTGGGATCATGATGTTCCCTTATGATGCGAGAACACAGAATAGTTGTAACCCATACTTTGTCACAAAAATATATTGCTATATCTTTTGAAAAAGACATCAGAAGTGGCTACACCAGCATCAATCTTCGCTAGAAGGTCTCGCCCTTCAAGATCTGTTGACTTTGATGACAAAACAGCATCCAGAAGAGAACGTTTGTTCACAGAGGATACCAGGGTTGGGTAAGAAGGAGTTAAATTGTTTACTGGCTTAGAAAGAGTATCATAAATTATAAATTCAGAAGATGACTGTCCTTTACAGTATTAACAGGACTTTTATAAAATGTTGTAACTCCATTTGCTGAATCAGCGAGAATATCAGGGATGTGGGTGGTTGTGGAACCATAAAATTTAGATTTGAATTAAGGTTTGGATTTGTCTTCAGACTTGGGATTAGGGTATGGCGTGAAAAACTCCATTACAGCAATGTTTGGAAGAGGTGGAGGGATCAAAAGCTCAGGATGAATTACTTTGAGTAATTCAGATTGTCTATGAAATGGAATCACTAGGGGATTGTGCTTAAGAGATCAGTTATGATATGAGACGCCCCCTCGACAAACACATACTTGATTTTAAAGCTCAAAAGGCCATGGTGGGTCCTAGTTTATCCTTTGAGACAACTTTTAAGGTTTTTAATAATAAATTGTGACTGGTGGTTCGTGTGCACAACCACTATATGCTTTGCACTATGTAAAATGTAATGAAGTGCATTTAAGACTAGGGGACAGCAACCAACTCTTTATTGTAAATAGCCTAAGTGCTCCGTGGCACTAAACTTCACTGAGAAATTTAGCTATGGGTTTTCTTACTATTTATGTTCTAGTAGGAGGATAGAACCAACTGCAGTATCTGAAGCATTGCATGCTATAATAAAAGGCTTGTCTTACCATCATGACGCTAAACAGGAGTATAAGAAAATATTTATGTTGGATTGAAAGCCTTTTGCACTCTAGGATCCAAACAAATTAGCGTTTTTAGCAGTTAGAGGATGAAGGAACAAGGTTAGATCAAAACAGCTGGTGAAACTCTTAAGAAAATTAACAAACCCTGATAAGTTTAAAAGTTGTTTCTGTGTTAATGGGGTGGGCTATGAGCAAATGTTCTCTAAAAATATAAGGTGTGATGGTGTGGCCATCTTTTTAGAAAATAATGTTATTAAAAACCTGAACTTTATCTTTAAAAAGCACGAAATTTTAATGGCTTAGAAACAAGAACAGCTTTGTTAAGCGCTTGTCATGGTTACATGACATCAATGAGGGAACCAAATGCCGAGATAAGGCTGGACGTCAGGAGTCCAAAAAGGACAAGCTGCAGGATCTCCCTGAATTAAAGCATACCTTGGACCAACGCTGGGTGCAGGCCAGATATGCCCAGGTTGGTCCAAGAAGAAGCGATGAAGCCCAGCCCTGCGTTACAGCAGGGGCATTAAAACGCACTAAGTATAATCTTAACAACAATGGTTCAGTTCAGTTGCTTGGAGAACGGGGTTTTGAAACCCATTCAATTTTCAACATCACAAATCAGGATGGCTCAGCCTGCAATCAATAAATGAGTTTGTTTGATCTTGAGCTATAGTACCCTAACCAATGGTAGGGTGAAACGATTGGTTCGTTTTAGCTGAGCATCATTTACCCCAGAAGATGACTCACCTCCCCTTGTTTAAAGTATGGTTCTCAAGACCAACTTTCCTCGTTGACCATCTTCCTTTTAATAAAGTTACCATTAGTTTACGTTTTTAATATGTAACTTGGGCAAACCAGTGCGTGGACCTCTTCAAGGGGGTCTCTAAAAACGTCAGCTGTTTTATTTGCACAAAATTATCTACCACATCTGGTGCACCGCTGGGCCACCCTGGTCCACTCCAGACCAAGCCACCAAAGCACTCCAGCCCAGATCTCCGCTTGATTATGGACTCCCCTGTGGGGTCCACCCAAGTCTTGTTTGTTTGCTATCAATTAATATATACCGTGTTGTACACCCTTGCCCTGGGTTACTTTGGCTCCAGCACCTTCAACAGTGCTAGGCTTAACATCACACTAATGATTAATTCCCTTCAGGTGTGGCTGTGCATCTCACACCACCTCACTGGGAACGGGAGAGTTACAGATACTCTCCTGACAGCGCTGCTATCACTGCTACTACATTTTTACTGTGAAGTTCATCATGGTTCATGTTGCAAGTGGTTTGATCAGCCATTATTTAATGTAAAACTTTTTAAAATTTATATTTCTACCTAATAATCATTTAGGATTTGATGGCATGAGTCTTGAGCAATCAGCCATCAACTTCATAGGGAGTGGCTAAAGTTTTATTTAATTACTTTTGGAGCTTTTGTCTCAGCGCCGTAGATTTAAGATATGGTGTAGAAAATCCCTTTGCTGCAATGGTGCAAATTCCCCTAAAATGATCTAATAATTACTTGGGCTCTTGGCCTCAACATTTACTTCCGTTCCATTCTATCCGTATCTTTAATCACTACTTTATACCCTGTGCTGGCGTAAACATTTTTGGTATGAAGATTTATCTTTTCAAAGGCCATCCTTCAGATTCTCAAATGCAATCAGTTTATCACAACTACAATGGAAATCTTCTGATCCCTAGTGAGTCGCTCAATTAGCCTTATTTATATTATTTAACTAGTTACCAGTTTATGGTGCTGCTTAGTATACATATAACAAAAATAAACCTGCTGAAGGGGCATATATGGACTTAATTCCATGATATGGGATCTTTTTTACTATGTTGTTAAAGAGAGCTTGGCACAAAGAGCAGAAAGTATATTAAGCTCTGGAGCCATTGTCAATACCTAATACTACATTGTGATTTTGTTTATTTTCTTTCAAGATATACCTCTTGCCAAAATGTGCTATCTTGAAAGCTTACTAAACTTACTGGCTTCAAAAAGTATCTTGCTATTTTGATTGTAATAAGCTGCGCATTCAATATCTGATACCTAACTTGCTGATTTCAACATTGTGGTGCTCACTACAGGGGGCTCACCTTTTAACTGTAGTTCAATTTAATTAAGTAGGGCTCCAGTGGACTTCAGTGAAGTTTTCCCTCCGGTGGAAGTAGTAAAAATGGTTTGAGGTAAAGAGATTTCCTCAGTAGCCGTGCAATTCCAGTCCAATAATATTTGCCAATTATTAACAACCTTAAATGCCCGCGTTGACCATCTTTTAATATTATACTTGGCCACAACTTTCAAAAGAAAGAGTTATCTAGAAATAACAAAACGCATCAACAACACCTTGAGGGTTTGGATGCCAATATGACTGTAGTTGTTCACTCTAATATAAATTTGTACAAAAAAATTAAGGATACACACTTTTGAGTAAAGCCTCAGGGCCAGATGGTCAGGGCTCTATTTAATGAGAATAATAATATGAAGAGGAATTTGTGGCCACTACCCAAAAAAGTTGATAATATGGAAATTTTGTTGCAGACGGAATGCCACCATGTTGCTACTATATAAACTATTTTTAATAATCAAATGGCCCCCCAGGCCACTAATATTATCAATGATTAACCTGAACGTTTTCTGTTGGAAGCAAATTTCTAGAGAAATAAGGCTTGTGGAGCGCAGGAAGTGTCAATGTCTTTACCTATGCTCTAGGCGTTGGGGCTTCACTTTGTCTGGATATGCCAGTGACTCCTCCCCCTGATCAAAGCGACCCAATTAATTGTGGATTATTAGTCCAACCTGCATGTAACCCTACTGGTAACTGTATGCTTGATCCTGTAATTTCTTCTACTTAGGACGCTCCAGCACCTGAAAGCCAGTTTGCGCCTACGTCTCATCTCCGCCAATTGAGAATACATTTAGGAGAAACTTAGGACCTTTGGACCTACCATCATAAATCTCAAGTTCATGTCACCCTATCAAATTACCAAAGTTTGATAAAAAGGCTAATATGCACAATTTTATTAGTCTATTTGAGATTAGCATGGTTGAGGAACACAAGAACAGTAAGTTGGCAACTATAATAAACTCGCTGGACACTCAAAGCCAAGGAATATCTATGTTAAAATTACAATTGATCAATGTTATCTAATACAATGTCAAGGACATTCTCAACAAGGGTTTTAGTGTGGAATAATGGATGGCCACCCATAAGATTGATTTCCTTTACATTTTTTTGAAAAAGATGAAACTGTGAAAATTTCACAGAGCACTTTTATCCAGAAGCACGATGCTAGGAGGGTCTAACATGATAGATGAATTTGATAAATAAAATGCTCTACATTATGCCTGTGGCCCTTACCAAGAATGGTATCAGGTAGTGCTTCTCATTTTGCTATAGAGACGATATCTCCCATATGGTGAATTATCTCCGGCGGTATGCCATCACTTTTTAAGCCACCCATCAAGAGTTATCAGAGGCCTCATGATCTGCGGCCTTGGCCCATTTCCCTGAAAAGGATTTACCCCAACATATGGCTTCTTTCAGCTAAGTTTGACGTTATTCATATTATTTGTAATTACTGCATAAAATCCATTATACCAAACATTGTCCTATGTTAGGTTCTAAACCCCAGTTTATGCTGTGAAACCTGTTAATGATTTTGAAATGGGAAAAGTAAGAGCGGAGTTGAATTGGGATTTCCTTTATTTCACCTCCTCTAAAAAAAATTCCAGGTTACAATAAATTGCTAAAACACTCGCCGGTGAGATGCTTGAGTGTTTAAGCCAGGTCGCCTTCAACAGTTCTGGTGTCAACAAAGAATAGTGTAGTGGTGACCACCCTCAAGCAAGAATATGTGCCATTGAGTTGGTGGAAGAAGTAGTTTTGAATAAATATGTCCAACAGTTGGAAGCACTTGAGTTTCCAGCTCTTTTAATGAGATTCCCAAGTTGATAGGGTCTAAGTGGCTGTACCTATAAAGGCTTTTAAAGATTCCAGTCCTCAGTTATGCAGAGAAATTCATAATTTATAGGTCAAGAAGACATAGTGAATGTCCTTGAAAAAATCTTCTGATACCTATCTTTCTAAGTGTACTTAAATCATAATAACTGTTATTAAGCTCAAATTCTGCGCTATTGTGGCCAGCTGAGCACTGATTAATTTTTTTGTCCACTCGCCTGGTGAAAATTTTGGGGCTTGCTCCAGGCATATATCATCACAAAATCTATGGGACTTTTGGACCCCAGACTACAACTTCAATGGGAGCGTACAGCGCGTTACAACTGCAGTTTTCCTTAGTAATTTATGCTCTGTTTGTTGTATTCCCTAATCAGGATTATGACTTTTTATCTAGGACCTCTATTTTGAGTAAATATGGACTCAAATCTGACTTTGAGGAAAGTACGTTGGATCTACTGTGAATAAAATCTGCTCCCATATAACCAGAAGGATGCGGCATCAATGTTTCCAAAATAAGGGATTGTTGACATCAAGTACAATGTTAGGATAAATACGTGCCAAGAGAAAACTGGTCTTTGAATGTTGGAGATTTAGCAACACAACAACAGGAACAGAATACTAAGCTGCGTCTCATCAACAGGAGGTGTGGGGGATAGGGGAGAGATTTCATCAATGTGAATTATGAGGTTTTAACAGATGGGGTTAACCAGCAACAAAGGGTTCCTCTATTCTTGAGGCCATTGAACGTGTCCTTTGGGTGATGTCTACTTTATAAACACAATACCCGCGGACTTTCTTATAAATTTTGGAGAATAAAAAAATAAAAACCTTTGGGGATATAGTTTTATATAAGGATAGTAAGCAATATACAAACGCCCTAACTAAGGTATGATGATGGTTTATAAAGTAAACGGGGGGAGGGAGGCTGCAAATAGAACTGTGATTGTGGTAACGATTTCCAGTTTTAAACTCATTACTCAACGGTTTTAAACCCCTACTTCTTCTTGACAGTATCATCCAATTCTTTCATGCTTTCATGGGATGTTTTGCGACTTCTTAATGTCTAAATTCAATTTTTCAGTTATTTAGGGGTATCAGGTTTGATCCCTGGTTGTGACCCTTTCTTATAAAGTTTTTGCTTAAATTTTTCTTGAAAGTAAGTTTTCCCCTATCATATTGACTTATAGTTGCGCCCACTGTTGGGGACAGAGAATTGAGCTATGAGAGAGAGTTTCTTATATTTTCCAAATTCTACATAAATTTTCCTGATTTTAAAAACAATTTATAACTTAAAAATTCTGATACTTGGATGAGTTTAGGTTGAGGGGTATATGAAAGAAAGGCGTGTGTCAGGCAGGGTGGAGCATCCGCCAACCATCTCTCATTCAGGGTATATTCTAGGTCAGTGATCAGGTTAGAGGCTGAGCCTTGGGGTTTGGCCACTCTTTTTAACCTAAAAGTATGCATGACTATGTTCAACTTAATAGCTGGAGCCAAGTGCCTTACATACAAGAACAGTATACTAACAATCAATTATCAATGGCTACGTGGCCATACTCAGAGTTACCAATGCAGATTATAGAATCAAAGGATATTCCCATATGCGTGAATCATACCCTAACTATTCTGGTGGTTCATCAAGGTATAAAGATAACTATAATTGCCTTAGCCATTCCTCAGGGATTATATGGTAAGATAGTCAACCCATTTAATGATCCATGTTAAAACCAGTTGCAGCACCCAGGTTTATTCTGCATAATCATGGTAAGATTCAGTTGCTTTTTCTAACCTATTTAAATATTATGTAAAAGTTATGCGGCATCAGTTAGTCTTTTCTGTTCATATTTGACCTGTTTTGGAGGTTCTAGATATCTACGAGCTTGGATATCTAGAGGAACTTGAACTTGAGGACAACGAGCATCAGCCATATGTTCACTTATTCAATGAGATGTCTTTCAGGGTTGACAGAGGAAGAAAAAGATCAAGCTTTTTCCTTATTTATAAGTTATTTATCATCTTTGTAAATATGAATAAAATTTGGGGTGTGCTCTCGATGTGTTACTTAAAAACTACACCGGTTATCATCCACTGATTCGCCTTCATTCTATTTGGCATTTTAATATGTTGGATGCAGTCATTAACCAATAAAAAAGCTTGTGCAGAAGGGAAGTTAGTGCCCTTTTAAGAGTTCTTGGTCTGCCACTGTTTTGGTTATTAAGAAAAAGGATGGGTCAAATTGGGTTTTAAAAGAATATAAAAAGTTAAAAAATTTACCAAGAAGGATTCCAATCCTCTACCTCGCATTGACAATGCACTAGACCGCTTGGGAAGTGCACAATAATTTCTTCTATGGATTTAATCTCTAGATAATAGCAGATTGTTTTGCCAAAGGAGGGACAGGAGAAGTGTGCTAAAATCACCACCAAAGGGTCTATACCAACCCATGAGGATACCGCAAGGGCTAAATAACGCCTCAGCAAAATTTCATGTGCTATGGATAGCATATTGGGGGATGTAAAAGTCTCCTGTGTTTTTGTTTATCTAGAAGATATAAATGTTTTTTCCATAACGTTTAAAAACCATTTGCAGCAGATAGAGGAAGATTTACAACAGTTAGCCAAGAAAATTTAGAAATAAAAAATTTAAATGTGCAGTTTCGTTCACAAACAACTTGAGTAGCTGGGGTTTGTCATTGACAAACAAGGCTTATGGCCCCACCCCACTAAGGTTGAGGCTATCAGAAATTGTCACTCCCAAGTAGCAAGCATCATATTCAGGTATTTTTCGGGTATGATTGGCTTTTATTGCTAGTTTGTGAAAAATTAGTAAAAATGGGGGAACAATTATTTCAGATTTATAAGACCGGGGTTCCTTTTAAACAGATGGTAGACTGTCAATTCACCTTTGATCAATTATGGCTTTTTCTAACACACTTGCTGATACTACTGTATCTGAACTTTTATAAGCCATTCATATACAGATGGATGCATCACTCACCATCATAGGGGCAAGTTATCTCAGCTTAATAATGATGGGGAAGAACACCCTGTCGCTTACTGTAGCAGAACACTAGATATCCTCATACAGAATTATATTATTATCAAAAAAGAGTGTCTAGCTGGCATTTACACTTGCAAAAAATTTTGGTCTTATATCCATGGCATGCATATCACCATGGTAACTGACCATGCTTCTTTGCACTTGTTGCATAACCTAAAGAATCCAAAATGATGGTTGGACCGCTGGGCCCTAAAATTACAAGCATATGATTTTGAAACTTAACACACCGACATGGTGTTAGCTATCAAAATGTGAACAGACTCTCTAGGTTGCCTACCATAAACTTACTGGCTTCTAAGGTCAATGAATTGTTAACCAGAATGGTTAATCAGAATATGACATTGAGCCTACTGTGATTCAGCGAGTGTTGGACAAAATCAGAAATAAGATTTTGTAGAAGATGCAAAAATTATATAGGGTTATTGAGGAACAATCCTTTGTCCCCTAGAACTACCAAATATATGGATCTTATCATCACCGCTCATAAGGTGATGGGCCATGGTAAATGTAAGAAAACGTTTAAATAACTTTGATACCATTAAACTTTGGGAGTCCATGCTATATTATATCCATGAGGCGCTCAGCTGTTGCATGTTTGCCAAGCTAAAGTAATTTTCAAAAAGTCACATCTTTATTAGAGGTTGAACCCGATTTATCCTGGCACACAGTCTCCATGGACGTTGTGGGGCCCTTGACCAATACTCCTGGTCAGTTTAAATATATTGTCGTGGCTATTGATCACCCAACCAAGTGGGTGGAGGCCAAGGAAGTCAGGGACTAGGGACCTTAACTATTCCTAAGCTTGTACTTGAAGATGTTATTTATTGGCGCAGGTGCCCCCAATTTCTGCTGATGAATAATGGGACAAATTCTATGTCCCAAATGAACTTCTAAGCTTAATAATCTAATGGGCATACATGGGTTATCATCTACGCCCTATCACCCAAAGACCAATGATACCATAAAATGGTCATGGGACCCTTGTGGGAATTCTACATGAGTTTTTATGGGTAAAGCGTCCAATTGGAACCTTTTCCTGCATTCCTCTGTATTTTTAACAACAATCTAAATCATTTGACCACAGGGTACTCCCCATTTGCCTACTACATGGTAAGCAACCCGAAGCCCACTCTTTTTATACTCTTATGTCACAAAATGGAATATGAGTTAGTAGGTACCTTGATAAGCTCTCATGAACTTTAATTCAGTTACAAAGTTAGGCTTACTCAAACTCTATGGATTAGAGGGTCAAGGCTAGAGCATGTGATAATGAAGACCACCGGACCTTACCTCTTTATGGTGTAGGTGAATTGGTCTGTTACTACAAAAACCATAGTTTTGGATGGACCAGTAAATTATTGCATATTTGGAAAGGACCCATTGAGATCATAATGATGACATCTACAGATACATACACTCAGAAGGATCCTACTATGGGCCATCTTATCAATTGAGTGCATGCTAAGTTTCAAAAGCCAATACCCGCACACTTGCCTTCAAGCTCTATCTCACAATAACTCATCTGACCCACAATCATCTTTGTTACCTGATGTTTGATAAAGTGGGGGTAAATGCTGAAAGTGGTTTGTGTAACTATCATTTAATGCAATAAATACTCAATAACTACTTTTAACAAATACTTTTAGATAGTCTCTGATGGCATAAGGAGTATTGAGCAATCAGCCCTCAACTTCATAGGGATTGGCCAAAGTTGTATTTAATTACATTTGGTGCTTTTGCCTCGCGCCATAAATTTATAGATTGGCTGACTGAATCCCATAACCATGTCAGTGTGAATTCCCCTACCTCAATCTAATATTCATTTGGGCTCTTGGCCTCAGCATTTATATCCGCTCCAATCTATCTATAATATTTACTACTACTTTGTCCCCTGTGCTGGCACAAAATATTTGGTATAACGATTTTTAGGCCATCCGCCAAATCTTCAAATGCAATCGTCTGATTGCACTACATTAGGAATCCGCTGAGCCCTAGTGATTTGCCCAATTAGCCTAATTTAGATTATTGGTTCGCTAGTCTACCACCTTTGAGTGCTTCTTATTATAAGTTTAGTATTCTAATTGAAAACTTAGCTGAAGGTGCATATCTGGGTTGAATTCTATAATATGAGGATCTTTTTTTGCGTTGCTAGAGAAATCTTGGCACAAATATCAGAAAGAATAGCAAGTTAAGTAGCCTTTGTCAGAACTGATACTACATTGTGCTTTTGTTTTTTAATAAAATATTCTCTTGACAAAACTTTTTTTCTTGCAAGTTTACTAAGGTTACAGTTCTCAATTAGTACCTTAAAACCGAGTATAATAAAATGTGCTTTCAAATCTGATTCCTAAGCACCAAACCTCAAGAGGGCGAGTGAATTAAGATGTCATCCACATGAGCAATAACAAAAAAGAGAATTTAATATCCCCAAAATTTTCACCAATTTGGAGCTAAAACCGCTAAAGCATACTTCAGACCAAAGGGAATGTCCTTGATTTTGATACCATATACTGGGTGCGAATTACTTTCAGTAACCTCTGGCCAGAATTGACCAACACCTGATGGAAGCGTCCTCAGATCAGTTTTGGAAAAACTTTTGACCTTAAAGTCTCCTTAAAAATTACTTCCTCCTAAGGTAAGGGATAATGATCCAGAATAGCCCATTGTTCATTTTTTATATCCACAAATGTTTTTAAGGTACCATCATGTTTTTTGACAAAATTGATAGGAGAGGAAACAGGGTAAGATTATTAACCATCCACCCCTTCTTTACCATATAGTCAATCTACATCTTTAACGCCTGGTTTTCTTCAGCCGCGTATGTGTAAAAAGGATAGTTGATCTTAATGAAATCCACCTTTAACTGAAAGCTCTGATTAACTTTTGAATGACTTGGAGGCTTTAGTGCCTAAAAACTTCAGAAACTAACTTAAAGAAGTCAAGGGCAAGGGACTAAGTAGGCAGCCCAGGAAGTATATCCTTAGAAGAGTAAAGCACAGTTTCCGCCACATCATCGTCTGTTGTCAAGTTTTGAAGAAGAGGAACTTCACAAAAATGAGCTTTGGAGGTAAAGGCCAACATATTCCGTTCTAAGTCTATACTTACTGACTGGCGGCGCCAACATCATACCCCAAAAATACTGGTTATAGCAACTCAGGGATTGCCGCAAAGTGTTTATATTTTATATATATGAACCATAAAACGCAGTGGTTCTACAAAGAGGGAGTGTGAGCATAGGGACCCTAGATGCCCTAAGGCTGAGGAACCTGAGGGATCTGTAAGATTCAAAGCTTGCAGCATTTTAAGGCCAATGTAATTCCTTTAGCACCTGTATTTAGCATGGCTTTTACTGTGGCATACGTTGCCTTACCCTGATAGAGATATTGAACAAAAAGTAAGCACAATCAACTTTATTCAAACCTACTAGGGAGCAAAGGGCTGTATTAGACTTTATACCTTTGGTGTCCTTGCGCACCTGAATGAATCTGTTGACGAACTGGGTGAGCATAGCTGATAACCGAGCATCTGTAATGGATGTAGACTCAGGATCGTCAGGGTCTGATAAGGGCCAAACATTTGAGAGACCCTCAAAAACTGGATCCACGTGACGCTTCTCTTCCAACTGATGGACAAGTGAGACTTAAACGGAGTCAATAGCTGGTTTTTTATGGTCTATGGGAATCTAGCGTCAGCCCTAAAGGGGCTTTTGGTCTATCAGGGAGAGAGAATGATTCCTCAGAGTAATACTGGTCTAAATGGACATTATGGAGTCTTCAGCCCCCTGTGAGGTATAGAGAGAGCTGCAGTGTAATTTCCAAGTTCCATGTAGTGTAAGTTTTCCTTCATATACTTATAATCTTTGGAACTATTCGCGCTTGCAGAAAATCTTGGTATCAAAGTCAAGAGTGAGGGATGATCCCCTCCACACAAAAATCTAGTTATGGTACCCATTGGCTCGCCTTGTTTTCAGATATCAGTATCTGTATGGCTCCTGACGCAAGGAAACTGGGGGTATCAAACTCTGGGCTTGTACAGCTAAGTGAAGGAGGAATAGGGGTTGAAAGTTTGGGTAGCACAAGTTAATAAAGCCCAGTATATGACTTAACAGTCATATTCCGTGGCTGACAGATAAATAGCACTTATTGAGAAAAAATGGACTTAAATTGGTGAGAGTGTCGTTCAAAGTCAGGAGATCTTGAACCAGCAACATCACTTCTGTATTATTTGGTCGGGTTATAACTTTAGGAATCCACTATGCAAAAAAAATCTAGGATTCCTTTTAGAGTGTGCTAGCACCCACAAGAGTAACCACATTTCACAAGGCGCTATTGGGTCCAAATTGTTGTGAAGAACCATGTTGGAGGGGGAGTTGGAGAGGGTCAATATAAGTACCCGTTTAAAATTTTCTTTTTATTTAGTAAAAAGCAAAGAAAAAGTACCTGTCCAATAGTAAAGTCTATTTAACTTTAAGGGAAGCATAATAAAAGAATAAAAAACCTACCATTATCAGGGTTCTGGCTCCTATAATGTAATGAGTGAGAGCTCTAAGATGAACCAAAATAGTAGTGAGTATTTTTTGAGCCTATAATTTATGTTTTCAAATATCAATTATCCTTAATAGTATCAGCCAACATTTCCAAGATATTTTCCAAATAGTTTTTCCCAAATTCTGAATGTCCAGATTTGCTTTTATATTTTCATAATAGAGCGTCAGATTAAATCTCTATTTTTTGACCTTTTTCTCATCAACTTTAAGCCTCATTTGATTTGTTAGGTAAGCTTTTTCTACTCAGATTAACTTCTTGGTGAACCCCCTGCTGAGGGCAGGTAATGGGGAATATGATAGAGAGCGTCTTGATTTCCAAAGTCTGCAAAAGTTGTTTGATTTTTTTTAAAAATCTGCAGATTTTGAGACTTGGATGGGTTGGCTGAGGGGTGGATAAAGGGATTGGCATGTGGCAAGCTTGAGTTGAAGCGGCCACCCATCTCTCAACTAGGGTATTCCTTATGTCACAGATCTGGTTAAGGGTCCAGACCTTAGTTCAAACCCTTTTATGGTTCTAAAAGAATGTACACCTCTGTACAGCTTGATGGATAGTACCTGAGGCCTTACTGTCACTCTTAATGCCTTTTAAGATGAAATGTACAATTTAGAACCTTCACTAAGGTGGCTAATGATAGTCTTACTAAAAGTGAACAATCATGTTGCAATCATGCATTTTTGTCTGAGCGATTGCAAGAACCAAAGCCTACTATAGCATGCCAATAATTAGGCCCTGAAAGCCAATTGAACCTCAACTCTTATATGCACTTCAAAATCAAATTTGAGGAGATCCTCGAGATTACTTGGAAGGGTTTGGTGACAATTAAATCATCATGTTCCTTAAGACTATGAAAATACTTGATTTCTAAGTCTGAAATTCTTTACCATCAACGCGCCTGTTACTCCTACTATAGCTAGCTTTAACCTAGCATTAAGGAGGATTCTCTACTTGCTTTTCTTTCCCGTTACTATCACTTTTGTAACACAATTCTATGCAATTTCTCTGAGATTGACAATCAACCAGGAATATGAGCAAATTTGTCCGCAAAAACACCAGTTGGGCAAAAGTGGCCAGCACAAAAGGCCCAAAGTCATCCCAACCTGCCGGGGAAAAACGCCCCAGAGGAATGTTGATGCACCCTCCCACCAAAAAGGGTGAGTACAGCGCTGCACCCAAAGTTTTGCAATTTCTGCAAAAAATGGGCGCATATACCAAAATATAACACTCCCAACCCCTGTCCTCCCTTGAGCACTGCCTTAGAATTATGGTCAGTGATACTTCCCTCAAATTGTGGGAAAAAATGGGGGAGACCTTCTCTGCAACTTTCCTGAACACTATCTCGGTAAATTATATAAATTACATAGAGAATGGGTGGACGTCAGGTTCATGTCCATGGAAGAAGCGGCGGAAGCAGCAAAAATCATATTCTCCATAAAGATTAACAATGAAGACTTCACCATCTGCATGGTGCGAACATGATGGAATGAGGCAAACGACCTATTCATCATATTTGACTGACTCCTGAGCACCATGTACCGTGATATCCTCACAGATGAGCTCCGCGGGGGCCTCAAAGGTTATGGCGTAATCAAACAGTTTGAATTCAAGAAATTCACCCTCCTGCCCCACCTGTGTACAGGGAAGGAAAAAGCCATTATAGAACCTGATCAGGACATGGTTGAGGATATCACCCTCATTCCCCGCACTGTGAGCATCAACCTCCCTGATTGCAGCGTATCTCACCCCTTATGCATCACACCAGAACACACCCCACCTATGTGCGAATTCTGCTCAGTTATAGGCCACAAAGACCACGCATGCCCCATCAAGTGCGGGATTGAATCACCAGAATTTTGTGAGGACAATATGGATGAAACAAGCCTAACTTTTGGCAAAATTAAGGACTCCACTTTCACCTTCTATTGAGCGAAAGAGCTGATATCGCTTTGGTCAAGCCCATTTCATGCAAGGACTGCCGTCGTGCACAGACCGCCCACAAGCAGGCTGCAAGTTCCGTTGAGACCCAAACATACACCGCAATCTCCCTGGAACAGATTCAGGCGGATGCCATGGCAGCACAGCGGAATAACCAATCAGATCTTCCACATATAACCCAATGCAACCAAAATGATGAATTTTTTGGACACAACCAATCAAACACCTCCAACCAAGCAGGAGCAGATCCACCCTGCACCACTGTGGATCCTCCCAGCTAATCACGTGTGATAAGCGTTGATATGGAAGACCATTTCAGCCAATCAAAATGTGACAACACTTATGCACAGAACCCAATCATCCCAACTCCTAGTTTCTGCCCATCAAACCCACAGACAAGCAGCAAAAAAAATTTTGCTGATGGGGCACAAGCCAACTCATGCCAGATCCAAACTCCACGGAGTAATCAAGCCAGAAGAAACCGAACAAAACCAGTACTAAGACCGCCAACCAACACACTGGAACCAATCTAGCTAGTTGGCCCCATACTCATAGTATGACCCGTGATAAGGAACTGGGTGACCTCAGTGGGTCGCCCCAGCATTCCTGATGTGCGGACTACCGCAATCAACATAGGGATGCTCAACATCGCGGGAGCCAAGGCCTCCACATCCCAGGCCAAAAAATGGCTTTCCTGCACAATATCCCCATAGACATCTTGGCCATCCAAGAACCCCACTGTCCACAGGGGGAGGAGGAGTCATGGTCAACCATGCTCCTTCTGGCCAAATCCTTTTTGATATACCACTGTGAGGTGGTAATTCAAACAAATTGTGACCCTCCAGTAAATATCTGAAGCACATCCTCCCACCTGGAGGGATGGCTGCTTCTAGCGGACCTCAAGTGGAATGGAGAAAATTTTGCTGTGGCATGTGTGTATGCCCCAAATGATCCAAACGACCGCCAAAAATTTTTCTCCAATATCCTCTCAATCCCTTTCCCCAAGGCAACGTTTTTCTCAGGAGATTTTAACTGCTGGCTTATCACCATTAACAACTGCTGGCCCAAGTCTAGGGCTATACCCTGCGGCCACATGGAACTATGCATACTAAAGGCAACATTGGGCCTATGCGACACCATTCCCAAACAAGCCCCCACCATGGCCAACATGACGAGGCCCCACCACAACAATAACTAGCTGGTCTCAATGACCCGCATTGACCTGATGCTCGCCCACAATAGACTTCTGGCACGGAGTATCATATTTTACAACAACTTTCTCCCTTTATCTGACCACCGGATGGTCTCAATAGCATTATCATCCTCAGAAAAATACAAAAAGCCACCAACTTGGCACAGAGTTCACTTAAGCACCATCCATCTTCTGGAGCTTAAACTTTGGATCAAGATGGTGCTAACAACACAGCAAGAAAGATGACCACCCAACTGGGAACCCTATTGCCAAGTGGGAAATATTCAAGGATCATGCAACCAAGAAAGCCTGCCACTTGAACTCCAGAAAAACAGCCACGATGTCCATGACAATCAACAAGGCTATCAGACAGCTTCAACACTTAGAAAACAACACACCTCGTGAGGGATACACCCCCCAATGGGGCCGCCTGTGGTTCCAGATATCCACACAGGTAAACTCCCTCTTTAGAAAGCACCAGCATTACACCAAAGTATGCTACAAATCAAAATACATTTATCTGGAGAACTCACACAGCCCAATTTTTCCGCCGTATTAAACCAATTTCAACTTCAGCGACTTTCACACAGGTCCACCGAGCAGATGACACACTGGCATCCACAACATCGGAAATATTGGCTAAATTAGACCGATTTTACACTGACCTGTACATGGCAAATTTTGCATCACCTAGAGAAATTGAAAAAATTTATCATCCGCTAATATTGACACTATAGCTGGTCAATCAGACCTTGTAGCACCCATCACTAAAGATGAACTATAGGAGGTAATAAGATCAACCCCGCGCAACAAGTGCCCTTGGCCTGATGGCCTACCATATGAATTTTTCAGATAATTTTGCATATATCGCACCAATACTACTGGCAACTATGAATAAGTGCCTGGAAGACACATCCTTTCTACCTGGCGGCCAAGACGCATATTTTGTCACACTCTTCAAAAAAGGAAACCAGGCAGACCAAAACAACTGGCGTCCAATCGCTCTCACCAATACTGACACCAAAATACTAACTAAAATCTTAGCTAAACTTCTGTGTTGCATTGCTCAGACAGCCCTCTCCCCCCATCAGTTTGGCTTCATCCCAAATCGCTCAATGTGGGATAACATCCACACAAAGCCAACATCTGCCAAGCTAACCCCACAGGCGCCCTTGCTTTCAAGGACCAAAAGAAAGCATATGACTGAGTGCACTGGGGTTACCTAGAACAGTGTCTAAAGGCTTTCAACCTCACACCCCACTTTATAAACTGGGCGCTCCTCCTAACGCGCTCAGCCAGGTTTGCAATCAGAGGCCCAGGCTTATTAACTGAAACCATCACCCCCCAAAGGGGCCTTAAGCAAGGTGACCCGCTTAGCCCCCTACTATATAATTTTACCCTTGACCCTCTCCTCCACATTGCAAACTCAAAGCTCACTGGAATCAGGTTGTAGGGACAACTACCAACCAAAATGCTCGCCTTTGCTGACGACTGCGTTGTTGAAGTCTCAGGCAATAGGGATGCCAGGGCGATTGAGCGCATTATTCACCAGTATGAGTTAGTGAGTAACGCCATGCTGAACAAACAGAAAACAGAGGTAATTGTTATGGGCAAATTCAGTTCGAACTGGTCCCCACCCTCCCACCGCCACACAAGCCAAACAACCACACACCCAACCAAACAACAACGATCCAATCCAGTAAAACCACTGTGTTTACCCTTTGCACACCACCCCGCCACCAACCCAGTCCATCATCTGGGCATATGGCTGAAGCTGGTGGATATGCACTTGACACCATCGAAACCAACATTTTGGACAACATCACAAAAATAATGACATGTATGCGGAATAGTAAAGCTAGTTTAACTGGAAGAGTTATGTTAGCCAGCTCCTTGATCTTGTCAAAGTTATGGTTTGCTGCCCACGCGGTTCCCTTCTCCACCAACTTTACCAACGCAGTCTACAAGCTCCTGCAGAACTGGATATGGTCTGGTTACCGCGCACCTGTCAGGCTGGAGACCATGTACGGCCCATGGAAGAAAGGTGGGATGGAGCCGCTCAACTTCACGAAATGAGCAACGCAAATCCTAGGCTCCTGGGTAGCTCTCACAACGTCACTCAACACACCATCCCCCCACTGGGCTAAGGCAGCCCAAACCAACTTCGCAAGGGCACTACATCTGAGGTCCTCCTCCAACTCTACAACTCTGATGGTATACTTTGCAACACATCCACCCACCACTGGACCGCACAACACCAACCAGTATTTCAAACGCATCCTGTACAACCTAAGACAAGGGGATTGAAGCTTTTCCTATGCACAGCAATCCAAAGACTTTCACCCTCAAACTGGTTACGTGCAACTCCACAGGGGACAAACAGTGTCTAACGCGCCTGCCCCACTACCACCCTTTCCTCTTTCCCGGATTGATTACTTAGACCATCAAGATGTCCCATATGACTTGCGCACCCAAAAGCAGGTGTGGGACCTCATCACCTGCCCCCTCTTATCCCCACAAGTGTGCTCCACAGTGTGACGATACATGCGCCATACGTTTAGAACAGCCAACTGTACTTTCTCAATGTTCAAGACATGCGCCATCTGCAGCGGACCCAACACACTAGCACACCACCTGGAAGAGTGCCCGCCATCCGCGCATATCTGGGCCAACATGATGCACTTGTTTCAACAATCACCAACAGCTGATTTCCGACTATCCCGCGATATCCTGGCACTCAACATGACCTCGCTATCCCCCAGACACTAAGGGCTCTAATTGTGAGCATTACAATATGGTTCATTCACACAATTACCCTCGACGCTTTCAATGGGATCCTCCACAATTTCAACTAAGCCATCGTCAGGTTCCACAGCCATTTGGCTGACCACTTCCAAGCCCGGCTGTTCAGCTCACTCCAACACAAATGGAAGAAACAAATGGACAACTGGATTCCAGTTTAGTTCCTTCGTTATGACATTGAAAACCTCACAGTCTTCATAGGCGGTACACCCTACTAGCCCCTAAGTTGCCATGCCACTAAAGGTCTAGTCATCCACCACCCGTGGCTCCTAGCCACACCCAAGTGTGCCAAGTCATATCTTTTGAGTTCCTTAGTTTTGCTCTCTCTTCCCTTTTCTGTTTTCCGTTTTCCTCTTCCCTACATATCGGATGTGTCTGTCCTCTGGTCGGCCATCCTTGAATAAATAAAAAAAGGAGGATTCCCACTCCAGGACAAGAAGTATAGCCTCCTTCTTATATGCTTATGATATCTCGACTGAAAAAAAAACTGATTGTCTTAGGTGAATCATATTCACTCTTGTTAAATATTACAGCTTGTAATCATGACCCAATCTCAGTGATGGCAAATTATTATAATTAAGCCCATACCGCCTTAATCTAAGAGTTTGGCAGCAATCAAAGTTCATAATAGACAGAAGCAGGCATTCATGGCTATTAATTTGAAAAAGTGATAAAGTCCTAGGGATTTTCAAGCTTATTCTACGCTCAGGCTCAGCCCTTGGTTGCCGCAAACAAGATCTCCTTAGATGATATAACCTCTGTGATCTCTTCTCTAGCTTTTATCATGAAGTTTACTTTCTTAAGAAGGATGAAAAAACTTTAGTTGCATTGGCAGATTAAATAAGTCCTGAACGAGATATTCAAATTAATCTGATTCATAAGGCCTCCAGTTTGACAACTACCAGCCAATCCTTTGTTTACTTTGTTGAGAATCAGAAGATTCCAGAACCTAATGCTCTCATATAGCAAATCCTATTCACCATAATTCCAAGAACTTCTGGAAGAGATGTGCAGAGGAGGCAGAAAGAGGGCAAACTTCATTAAAGATAAGACGCTTCATGCTGTCATCCATATAATGCTTCTAAAATACTTGATTTAGAATACCAAACCTGATTTAGTCATTCCTATAATGGATGAACTGGTTCCTTCTGAGAATAAATAAAAACTAACTGTCTACTCTTCTTCCAATAATTTGTCATTATTTCTTAATTTTGACCCTAAGTTTAAGATCTTGGTGGCACAAATTTTTTTTGAAGTTCAAAAGGTTTTAGTCCAAGCTATTATTGAAGGTAAAGCCCCAGTAATTTAATGTTTTTTTTAAAAATTATATAGTGCATTAAACTTTTCTTTCCGCTTGACATCACTTTTGAGAGATTTTGAAAAAAACAGTCAATTCTCTACCACGACCTTACCACTTCAATTTCTTAATTTAAGCTCTCATATCCACCACCTGCTGCCCCAGTGTGGGGCATCGGTGCACCACCCACTAGTTTTTACCGCCCATCAGGCAAATGCATGCGGACTGGCTCATCCAGTCCACCAAATACATCTGGACGCCATGTCCCACCAAGGGACTTAGTACTCCACCTTTCATGAGTCCGCCCAATCTTCCCCCATCCCTTAGTCCTACCTCAATCCACTATCCATTTTTATCTCCATGTTGAGTAAAGATGTCTCTTACCATATGCCAACAAAGAAATAATTAAGCTGGTAACTGCCACCTTCACACCAGCAGGATTTATAGTCTTCCACTCTTATAAGTGTTATTTTGATATAGGCTTCCTTACCAAAGAAGAAGCAGCCGCTGCATCTGCTACGCCCATAATATACAAAAACACCCCCATTACCACCACCTGAATACACCTATTAGATAATACCAGTATTGTGGTGATCTTTGCGAACATTCCCTCACACCTTCCCCGCAAACACTTTATGAGGAGTTGATGTCAGGGATGGCCACTTATAGCAAAGACCCCATCCTCCAATTCATTGTCCCAAGTGGTACTGAGCGCCTTGTGGCACCTCGGGCAATGGCCACCATTACCACCCATTAGTGAACATGGCCCAGCACATACCACCTCTTTCCTATATCTCGTCCATACCCAACCATTTTTTTATGCTTGCATCAACAACGTCTGCACAGTTTTCCCCCTCTGCCATGAATTGGAACATACCAAGAAGGCGTGTCAATACAATTATAACTCTGCAAAAACTGCAACCCTCACCCAGGAGGCCACACCAACAGCATTCAAAAATGGGAATTTTTGCTTCCCCCACCCCTCAGGTTGTGTGCTTTATTAACATAAGCAAATTTCAGCAACCCAAATCCAAGACGGCCAATTTATAACCATGTCAACCAATCAGAATCAGGTTTTGACCCATAAATAATCCAAAAAAATTTTCCCAACCACAGCTACCTATCACCAAATCAATCCAAATTAACCAAAGTCCTTGGGACTTATTGGATGAAGTGACTGAATCTGGTGTTACTATCCAACCTCTGGCTAAACCAATCAATTTAGAGCCTTATATAAATCCAGACTTTGATGACCCACTCCCGCCCAAACAATATGTCCTCAAACCCAATGCTATCCCATACCAAAGTAACCAACAGCTTGCCAAGGCCGCGGTGGCCTCACCCAAAAATCGCCATCTTTTCAAAGCCACGGCAAAATCTGTCACTGAATCAAAAAAAGGGCTGAACCCTCATTTATTTCCCCCAATTTACTCCTATTGAAAGAGAAAATCCAACTCCTCTATGAAACTTCAATACCGCTGTCAAACGTGTCATTACTCTGGAAGCTTTTCCCATCCACAAATTTCACCAGAGCCAACATATCAAAATCAGCTACCTTTTTTTTTTAGTACTAGATGGTCAAAATCAGCTAACTTCCTGACGCCCACATCCAATTTGAATAACATATTGCCAAACTCATAGAGGCTTTCATTCAGGCCCAAGTTGTCATACTCAACGCCTATCTACTTCACCTTAACCATAATCCCACGAATGCCCCAACCCCCTCACTATCAACACTAATCTGCTTCTTAATGCTAATCCTGAGGAAGATGATGATAATCCGCCTGATTCCCCCTCTCCCTCCGCCATGGTGGGATAAGCAGCTCGCCGCTGTTCCACCTGGTAGGTTGCTTTCAAATTTCTTTTGCATTTCCTGCTGCTTGTTTAGGGCAGTCAGTTCATGTTTTTGACTGTTTTATTTTTGGAGTTTCTGCTTCAGTATTGTCCGACCTTGGTTAGCTTTCCTCATTTAAATAAAATATATTGTATAAGGTTGCCATATATTACTTCAGTATATAGAGCATGGCACGGCTGAATCTAGATTTTCTCCATCTATAGGAGCTTACTCATCATTACCTATTCAGTTTAATAAGTTGCCATTATCCACTGCGCCATCGCTTTAAATAACCATAATTAAGTTTTCTTAAGAACATTATATATTTGTGATTACTTCGCCATAGTACATTATGCTGGTGGATATCTATCTCTATTTACACATAGGCTGCTAATGGTGTTTTTGACTTTTCAAGATGCTATAATGATAATCAGATCTTAGACTCCTTACTAGAAAAAGATAATCAGATTTATCAACTAGAGTATCATGTCAGAGTCTCTCAGGGTGCAATAACCTTCTCAAATTGTGGATGGACAGGAGGGCATGTCCCACTATTAACTAAAATCCATCTGAACCCTCACAAGTTGAAAGTCATTATCAAAACCAGGGTCCATGTCAGCATACCTCCAATACATCTTTTGAAAATATGAGGGGTGAAAAATGTATTTGTAAAGGGAAGACCTGACCTTTCCAAATATTAGTGATCCCAAAAATGCTGGTCTATATCACATACCTTTAGCAAACATAACTAATTTCCTAGGACATTCTGTCCTTTTTCACCAGTCGCTTTTTCTTAGCTATTGCTTGTGGAAGAGATTGTTGATGTATGTAGCTTAGTTAGTTTGAGAGATTCTAGATAAGTCCCTCTACTAGAATTCATGATAAAGGCTTCATTTGGGGATAGTTTTAATCAAGGGCAATGAACTCGGTCAATTTGTTGCTAGAAAAATACTTTGACCTTTTCTTGACTTAAACTTCCAATTTTAGAGTTGCAAAGTCATTTTATATAGTGTTGAGGTTGGGGATTCTAAACCTAGTCAGCCTTGCCCTTATGAAAAGAGCAAGGTTATAAAGCTCAGGTGGCTTTAAAATTTTACAGCTTTTGGATGCTAGAATTGCAGGTGCAATATCTTAGCCACAGGGTTTCCCCTCTCTTTATGATTTAAAATTAAGATGGTGGTCATAGGGTAATGATGGATTATCACATGATTGATTCTATTAATAGAAAAGATAATTACCCATAACCCAGATTGGAGAGTTGCATGATTTCTTGCTGGGTTACATTACTCTTTTGCTATGGATCTAGCTAGCGGGTACTAAATTAAAGTTGGTGACTAAGGATCGATCAATGTGCACTCTTATTGCTGATAAAAATTATTTGAGCCAACCAGGATGTCCCAAGGGCTTTGTCATGCGCCTGCCACATTCTGACGGGTATGGTTGGGATCCTGGGAGATGTAATATTATCCTATATAATTGTCTATCTAGATGACATTATGACATTCTTGAGAACAACGTATGGTCACTTGGATCAACTCAGGGGGGTGTTTGACTGCCTTCAGAAGGCCTCTCTTAAGTTCAAGCGTTCAAAATGTTTCTTTTTCCAATCTGTAAATGGTTTTCCTCAGACATAAGTTCACAAAACAGGGAATCCCACCTATTTAATGTAAGGTTTACACCATTAAAAAATGACACTCTTTCAAAGACTGAGAAATCAAAACCCTACTGGTGATGATGGATGCTGTCACCATTTATTACTTGGTTTACAGACCTGAACAAACCTCTCGTTAATCTTTTACTATAGTAGGACCCTCTTGAATAGTGATTTATACAGTAATAGGATTTCCAGTAATGAATACTGCCTTTGTACTATACCTAAGCTAGTCCATCCGTGGTCCAATCACCCATTCTTGTTTTTCACCAACGTTAATGATGTGGCAGTAGGAGCCATCTTAGCTCAACATAATGAAAGTCAAGTTGACAATCCTGCAGCTTACTTTAGTCAAGTCTTTATTAAGGATGAGCAAAATTATGGCTTTACCAAATGAGAGTACCAATCTGTGCTGCTGGTAAGGAAAATTCTGATCCTACCTTATGGAACTCATCTTACAGTCGTCACTAGCCACTCTTTGCTTCAGTATTTACAAAAGATGGAATACTATTATGGCAGATTGGCAAGATGGATTTACTCTTTCAATATTTCAATTTTACATTGTCCATCAATCTGGAGTGATTCACTAAAATTATTGGAATTTTCGTGAGAAATTCTATAAGTAGGCGCGATGAAGGCTATGAAATTATTAGTTCTGAGGCTCTAGCAAAGATCAAAACAATTGCGACGAAGTTATTAGTTCTATTGCTATAGTTGGTTCCAATTGTAAATATAGAATCCTGTAAGAAAGTAGACCAAAATTAAACTACGTGAGATGAGATTTTTAGGTACATTATTAATTAAAATCTAGAGATATTTATAGGGAAAATTTAGGGGTTCTTTGTGAGGATTTCCTTGATTCACCTGAGGTATTATCTTTCCTACCAGAGGACCAATATTGGTGATTATTATTATTATAATAATAGTGATGATCATATCTAATAGAGCTCTAGTTAGATGTGATTGACCTTCTTAACAAGGCCTAGCCCCATCAAAATGATTAGTCATTTTGAATTGCTTGGCAATCTTGAATTTTTGAGTTTCTTTGGGTTGATTAGATTCACCCATCATAGGAGATTAATAACTCCAAAGAGTCTTTCTTCAGTCAGATTGAGAATTCATTTTAGATTTCTCCATCTTATCAGACTGAGATATCAAATCTCGATCTAGAGTACTTTCAGTTATCCTAGTTGTATCTCCAATAATGCTCCCCTCAAGATCTTGCCTAGGGGG